>CAJQUN010001264.1:0-83947 GCA_907163345.1 Haberlea rhodopensis
ATCCGTCCCGATGTATCGTATGCTTTGAGCATGACGAGCATATCAAGTTGATCCAGGTGAAGGTCACTGATTGCTGTCAAGAATATCCTAAAGTACTTGAGAAGGACTAAGGATACATTCTTGATTTATGGAGGTGAGGAAGAGCTCAATGTAATGGGTTACACTGATGCAAGCTTCCAAACCGACAAAGATGATTTTCGATCGCAATCTGGATATGTGTATTGCCTGATTGGAGGTGCTGTGAGCTGGAAGAGTTCAAAGCAAGAAACAGTAGCCGATTCTACAAACGGAAGCTGAGTATATTGCTGCCTGTATGCGCCATCGGTGCAGCAATGAAGCGTTTGGATGAGGAAGTTCATTTCTGAACTTGGAGTGGTGCCTAGCATTAAAGATCCGATAGAACTCTATTGTGACAACAATGGAGCGATCGCATTGGCTAAGGAACCAAGATCTCACCAAAGATCCAAGCACATACTTAGGCGTTTCCATTTCATTCGAAATCGTTGAAAGGGAGATGTTTAAAATATGCAAAGTACCAACAGATGATAATGTATCTGACCCATTGACGAAGCCGCTGTCACAGCAGAAGCATGATCGTCATACTAGATCTCTAGGCATTAGGTATATGTCTGAGTGGTCTTAGTGCAAGTGGGAGATTTGTTGGGATATGCCCTAAGACAAGTCATTAGATGATTGTTTAAGACTTACAATGTTTATATGTTTTATGAATGACAATTCATTATTATATATTATTCTTTTAACTGTGCATTGTGAATTAATATATATGTTAATGTCCTTAGAATAATATTGTATTATTCTTAAAGATGTCCCTAGTCAAGTATTATCATGAATAGGGATAATGATAATACGTAGAGACTAGTATATGTTGATCGATGAATTGTTCATTGATATGAGATATCAAATCAACATATGGGTACATGTTAGAGAACGATGTACTGGACAGACCCACCATGAGAATGCAACATGGATAGTTATATGATCGTCATATGCAATTCTCATAGTGATAATAATGTATGAAATCCTTACGACTTGTGATCATCAGAGATCCCAACATAAGGAGTTATGTACTGATATCGTCAACGTTACCCGTAACAGGGTATACTATAAAGGCGACTATTGGATACACTACGAATTATGTAGAGGGAGTTGACTGATCGAGATAGGATTTGTCCCTCCTATATAACAGGAGATTGTGTTTGGCCCTTGATCAAGTGAGAACTAAAATGCATGGCCATGCTCGAATGAGTCGATATGAGATATCGAGCTTATTCGTTGTATTCTAGTTTTCTACTTGGGGATCAATAAATACAGATTGGATATACGAGTATACTGTTCCATGACTCGTGTTCAATCTAAACACAAGGACAAAGGGATTAAGTTACATGATTAATATTATCACAAGTTCTAAGGTTATGTCGAGTCATTGACATTCTTGTAATGTGGGTAGCATTGATGTGTTGCTAGATACCCGCTCAATGCTTGAGACGTAAAATGAGATTTTATGTCACTGCCAACATTACAAGATCCTATCGGGTCGCACAAAGATTAATCGAGAAGGAAAATTAAATTCATGAGATGAATTAAATAATTAAGAGGAGTCTTAATTAATAATAATAATGATTAATTAAATCATGGGGCTTAAGCCCATGAGGCTTTATGAAAGCCTTTAATTAATCATATATAATATGATTGCAAGGTGTTTAATTGATAAGACAACTTCATATCATTAAACCTACATAAAAACTTGAAGCACACGGCCTCCACCTCAAAATTGCTCTCGGCTTCCACTTGATAGCAGAAGAGGATTTTGTGAAATATTGGGCGTGCCTTTCGATTTGGAATCGATTGTGTTTCTTGTTCCAGTTTAATAACTTGTCTAGCAACTTGTTATTAAACTATCCCTTCACCCGATTTGATCGTGTGGATACCGTGGAGGCAAACCTCATCGAGTTTTGCTAGTGACTCGGAGAAGGCGTAAGACGTGGTGCTGCTTCCGTGGATTCTGCTTCAAACACGCTACAAGGGTGAGACCTTCGTATTCATTAATCCGATATGATAACCTATGTATAGATCTGCTGGTTGTAATCCTAAAATTTTATTCCGCTGCGTTGTATGACTCATAGGATTACTTACAATAATCACTTATTACGTTAATTGTGTCTATTCCACTCTCAATTAAAGTAGAAGTTATGGGAGTGGAATAGATACAATTAATTGTTCCATTGATTTAATTTAATTTATTATTAGAAGTTATGTTAGAGGAAAAAAATTAATAAAGATTTGATTTGTTATTCCACATATCTCCTTATCATCATATTAGAATTGACAAATACATCCTTTTAGTGTGTTTTGATTATATGGTTGTGGGGTTCATTTTGTCTTTTCACAATTGAAAAACATTATCCAGATCCACACTTTTATAGGAGTATAGATATACATATACTGGTTTTTATTGGCACTACAAATACGCGGTGCTATGTACCAGCATGTTGGTCAAGTTTTTCCTAATTGATTGAAAATAACATTTCAAATGACAGATTTTAACAAACTTTTTTTTAAAAAAACGACCATGTTAGAATGAAAAAAATAACCAAAGAACTGACTTTTTTTAAAAAAATGATGTCAATCTTACTGTAAGCTGAAAAAATAATATTTGAAGTTGTGCGCATCAACATCTGATTTAGATATATTTTTCCCAGCCGGTTCAGGCCAAACCCGCACATCAACAAAAATAATTTTTCTAACAAAAAAATTTTTAGGTTAACAAATTAATTAGAAAAAAAATTTATTTAACAACCAAGCAAATAGTAATGAATAGTAAATACACATACCCAGAGGATTAGTAGCCTATGTTTTTCTCTTGTGCTTTTAGCCAAAGCTACGGGTCATGCGAGATCACCAAACTTACATGGACGCCACAGCTGAAATAATCAGACGGATGATAAAATTTTGACATGAAACATATGGTTTCATTTATAATTCAAGAAAATACAAGTGTCATGAAGAACTACAAATAAATATATAAAAGTGGGACAAACAATAACATCGCATGATCCCATCATAATGTGTCAGTCTAGCTTCTCAATTCTAGAAAAAATAACAAATTCAAGTAATCGTGGAAGAAGTTGCGCACAAGAAGTGAAAGTAAAACACCAGATAAAAAGAGTAACAAAGACAGCAAGTTGCATTTGAAGTACGAGGATTTCAGGGAAAAATAAGGAAAGAAAAGCAACACTTGAGAGTACACATCGCCAAAGTTCCACGGCAAAAATGGATACATTAGCTAGCAGAGGTGCATGTATTGATACCATCCTTGCAATCTTTAGTGAGATCGTTAAAAGTTTCAATCTGTATTTTGCCCCTCACGAATACTTCAGTGTCCACGGAAACCCTCATGTATCCATCGAACTCAACTGGATTTCCCTTGTTCAGCTTTGTCGTTTCTTCATACCAGTCACTATTTTGATCCCACAGATCTTTGTATTCATCAAGAAAGTGTGTGGAATACTTGTCTTTTAAAGGATCAAAGAAGGAAATGTCTGGTTCGTTGGTCGCTATATAAAGGTTCCTTCCAGCTTCAATTTTGTCAGGCAAACTGGCCAGAAGAGCTTCTGGTGAAGTATCTCTATCGACATTAGGCCACAGCTCCTTGTTGCTCGCTTTCTCACCTCTCTCAACGTGAACAGAGTCAAAATCCCAGTTCATTCTTGACGCAATAGCAGAAGCTACGTCCAACAACCTTCTACTCTTCCAAATCATATGCCATGGCCGTTGAATAGCTGACTCTGCTTCACCCTCACACACACGGTACCAGTAATTGTCAGGCTCCACAGATCCAAACTTCCTCATAATTAAAGTATCCTTCACCGCTGAAAGCTTCATTGGCGTGGTCCTGAAATCCTCCACAAGATGCAGATTTAAGTCATCTTTTTGCTGCCATTTGTTCCAGTCCAACCAGAACTGTGCCTGGTCCAGCACAGATGCTGAATCCATCAGGTGCTCGAAGTCAAAGTAAAACCTGAAATCTTTTCCCTCTTCATCCTGACCCGACGAACTGTATATCTTAGACAAGCATAAACTCAGATCCATAACAAGAGTTCGATTTAAATACTGTGCCTCCCCCCAACATACACATGAAACTCCACAAGTATTGGTGCATGCTCTTACAACCTATCCCCACCGCCAGAATAAATCAAATACTTTCCACGACTAAATGAACCCTCGGATTCCACCTCAGGAAGCGAATCATTAACAGTTTCCCCAACTTCCGGTAAGACAATAGGGTTAGCCTCCACCTTTGCTGGCACCTTCTCGAACACCTCCTTATCCTTTTCCCTGTCCTTTCCCTTCCTCTTCCTCTTCCTGGCATTCCCACCCGAATGATAGTCACCAATCCTAACTACACTGAGAGTGCAATTCTCCAATCTCTCAAGAGTAAAACTCCTATAATCCTTGTAAAACGCAGCAGCCTTGCCTTCCTTGGGCCTAAATCGCCATGCCATATGACAAGAAATTTCATCATTCCCTGGAACAGGCTTCCCGAACCGGTAAAAGTGAATGTCCTTAAACTTCTCAATGGCAGACCGCATCAACAAATGGAAAACATCTGGATCACGACAGTCAATGGGATCGTTAACCCCGCAAACACTTGTATCAGAAAAGTAGCAGGATCTCCAACTTCAGTCAGGGCAGCAGATTCAACATCAGTGATGTTTATAAAAGTTGCAAATGCAGTTTGATTGGAAGCTACGAAGTCTTCCCCAGTCTTTACTACAGCAATATCAGATTTAAAGGTGGCATTGGATTCTGATGTGAGGAAAGAAGTGATCTTTGTGGAAGGGTGGAACAATGGATCTTCAGGCTCATACGTTGCCGCAATTATAGTGAAAATCAAGACTCCAATCACAAATAAAGAGAAGCAAAGGTTCCCTATCATTGCCAACGCATTTTGGCCAAAATTTTCGGGCCTGAAACCTCCATTCCTAGGGAAAGTAAATGAAGAACGATTCAACATTTTCTTTCCTTATTCTTTTTCCCTGATGCAACAATCACCAAAACAGGAAAAAAATGAAACCAGAAACAGAGAACTGAGAATGCAGAAATCATAAATAGGCCCAATTTAAGATAAGTACGCCTAACAAATGAGAAAAATAGGTAGGAAAACCTTGGGCGTGACAGATCTTTTGTGGCTGTAGATACATAGATCCGTATGTATTGTCACCTGCAGCGAGAAGAGATAAAGGAGCAGCTCACCAGAATCCTTTTGAGATTTTCGGGCTTACTACGAGCTTGGAATCTGAGGACTCGAAGAGTGGAAGCTGATGATTTACAGTAGGCGGAGGTGCTTCTAAAATGGGCGGTGAGGTGATACATCTACTGTTACAGTAAACAGGCACCGACAGGTAATAAGGGTAGGAAAGTCATTCCGAAATAAATTTAATTTTGAACCGGCTCCAACCCAAACCGAAGCGATCACCACATGCTGTTTATCGGGCGGGGGTTAACCGGATCCGATCCATAACCAGACCGGTTAAATCCGGTTCGAAACCGGAACAGGGTAACCTGGTTCCAAACCGGTATCTGACGCGGTATTTACCAGGTCGGACTGGTTTCCAACGTTTTGAAACAGGCAATCCGTCGATTTCGATTTCACCAGTTTCGAAACCGGTAAAAAAAATTAAAAAATAAAATAATCTTTTTGGTATTGATACCCGGACGAGTCAAACTCGTAAAAACAACTCACATATCGGCTCTAGTTCACCCAAACATACCCGAAAAATGACTGGATCAACACCTTGGAGCTCGCCACTTGGCCTTGGGCGAGCTCACAGAGCTCCCCCAGCCCAACTGGAGCTCGCCCTCAGCTCACCAGCTCGTCTCAGTTGTTCGGCCCCATTGGTCCTTCTGAGCTATGTCACCAGAACTCCCAAGCTTACCACTAGTCAAGTAAGCCAAACTACCAAGCATGCCTAGCTCCTAGCTCCAAGCTCCAAGCATGTCTAGCTCCTAGCTCCTATCATGCCAAGCTCCGAGCTTGCCTAGCTCCCAGCATGCATAGCTCCAAACATGCCTAGCTTCGAGCATGCCTAGCTCCCAGCATGCATTAATCCAAACATGCATAGCTCCAAGCATGCCTAGCTCCTAGCTCCAAGCATGCCTACCTCCTAGCGCCTATCTTCGAGCATGCCTAACTCCTAGCTCCAAGCTCCGAGCATGCCAAGCTCCGAGCATGCCTATCTCGAAGCATGCCTAGCTCCTAGCTTCGAGCATGCCAAGCTCCGAGGATGCCTAGCTCCGAGGATGCCTAGCTCCAAGCATGTCTAGCTCCTAGCTCCGAGCATGCTTAGCGCCAAATATGCTACACTCAAAGGATGCCAATAACTTGGTTTAGTCAAACTAGTGCCTAACGTCATTTCTGGCCCATCGCATGGATGAGATAAACTTCATAGCACGTCCTCACAAATCAGATAAAAGGTACGACCCATATCTTCAAGTACAAATCGGATCCTAAAATCTAGAGGCATATCGTACGGGGAAAGTGACATCCTTTGGTCCACGGCATAAATTAGATCCTAAAGGCTGTGAGAATATTGTACAGGGAGAGTGATACCCGCTGGTCCCTGGCTCTGGGACCCCGATCCCCACCCTTAACTTCAGAAGATTTCCCCTAGGCTCCTGACATGCGGTTAAATGTTGTTTCCCTTCCCTCTCCCTATAAATATAGGGTTTGTTGACGAGAAAATGTATTCAATCTATTTATAAATTTAAGCTCATCTCAGTACTATGCCATTTTGTCAATTTATGACTTGAGCGTCGGAGGGGACTTGCCGGGACATCCTCCCGGCTCCCTTGTCACACTTATTCGTGTTTTCAGGCCTCACCAGTACTCGGAACTGTTATCAGAGTTGTTACTAGCACCCTCCATCCGCCGGAAGAAGACATCTCATTTTTAGCAAGCATCAGGTATAATGCCTGGTGGCCAACGCTATATAGCTGTTGGCACCAGGCAGGCGAACTGCCCATGGCCGTTGGGCAAATTTTTTATAATTTATTTTTTTAAAAAAAATATTTGGGTTGAACGGCTATATGAATAATGTATATATATGTATTTTTTATAAATTTCAAATGTTGTAGCTTTACGTGTTTTCTATATTCAATAAACTATGTATTTTTCCTTTACGATTTGGATAAACACAAAATTTGAAAAAAAAAAATAGGTTTGGCGATCGATCCCCGACGGCCGTAACTTTGAAAAAAACAAAGGTGCATTGAAGAGGGATCGCCTGACGGTTTCCGGTTGGAACCGATACAATCCGGACCCGATACAGACTATTGGATCCGGGGTTCGGAATCGGATTGACTCCGTGGTTTGGGTGTAGGAATCGGAACTGGACCAATCTGTTTCGGTGCCGAATTGGTCCGGTTCCCCTCTTATGGAATCCGGGATCAGTCCGAGTCCGGTCCAATCCGACCCGTGAACAGCCTTAAGTCAAGGTTCGATAATCGAAGCTCCCTCTAAAAGCTCATTTCAACCATCCACCACCACCACCCCCACCGGACAGCCGTGTAGCATATGAAGAGAAGAAACATGGCAGGTCGTTTCTTCGCAAATGAAATGCCAGAAACTTCACACCAGAATCAGCCATTCACTAACCATACTTCAAACTTCAAGTCCTGTGCCAAGGCCTCACCAAAGAAGCACCTCAAAGAAACAGTAATATTTAGTCTGATATCTTTTAATCATCATTTTATTAAATGCCATCTTCCCCTGTCAAAGAAAAAAGAATAAGAAAACATTCAACTATCATGCTCATTTTCTTGGTTTCTACCGTTAAAATTCTTGACTTCGGAAATGCAATCGTGAATGAGAGCTGGGTCGCTGGAGGAAAGAGTGTTGACGATTCTGCTCTGTACACCGGGTCTCTGGGGACTGCTTTCTTATTGAAATAAAGCATATCAAGTGACTAAAGATAAAAATGATATTGCTCTTGCTCTGGCATTATCAAGGCATGTGATGCTGCCTCCCGTGGCTCCAGGTGAAATCAATTTTCTCTTTGGCTCTCTATATGGATGGAAGTACGACTTTGTGGGTGTAATATATTTTCCCTGCCTACTTACGTTAACGTTTGAGATTAATAGGTGACAAAATAATGTTTACATTTGCTCTTTGAAAATATTACCATGGAGAGTAACCCAATTACTCCTGTCAATGCTTTAAATGTGGCTTTGAATATGGAATTCAGTTTGACAAACATAGGTTTGATTGGAATCAGACATCGATTCCTTTCCTCTAATTACATTGTAAGCAGTGGGAAACGTGATAAATATATATTGGTACGAGATAAAATATTAATTTGAAGGAAAAGTTCAGAAAAAACGGAGCACATTCTAGGACTGTAACATGTAGCGGATAGCTTCAGATGACAATGAACTTGATTTCATCCTCTACTTCCATTGAAACAAATTTTCTTGGAAGCTCGTTTCTTGAAGAGTCTTCCATCTGGCAGTTTGTTATCTTCATTAGCACACATAAGTGTGCAGGGGAAGTGGTCTGGAATCGAGGTCTACTTAAACGAGCGGGAATTTGCTATGGCATCAGTGGAAACCAATTAACAGGCAACTCGAAGTTCTTGTACAGGGCCAAAGCATTTGCTAGATTTCTTCATGATTGGGCTCAGACTTCCATATCCGACGGTATTATGTTATGCATGGCTGTGACCGACCGACCTCACTATTTGAAAGCAATGGGGGAATGACTTATCTATTTCTACACATGAACGACCCATCTCAGGCTAGATTTCCAGGTTATGAACTTCAGTTTTCTTTTTTTATACATGAATTTTGAGTTCATCGTTCACTTTTTGCGTATTTATGAATCAGATTAGTGTTATAAAGGACTATGTTCTAAATTTAGATGTATTTTATGGAAACGGAATTCAATCCCCTCGATCGTCACCAGTAACCTGGAAAGCGAGATCAAATCAAATTGCGCATAGCATAAAACATCTAAAATAAAGTTCCCAACAATGAATATCATACTTTATACATTATCTATTTTAAACAATATATTAATCACAAAATCATATACTACTGATACTGCGTACATTTCATGTTGCGCTTAGAAATGAACTTGAATGTATTCTCTAACATTGTAATTTAAATGAATCAATAATTTTGTATATGGTACTACGCTTTTAACTATGCACTTGCACATTTACAAGATAAACTTTAGATTCTAAACTCAATAGTGTGCATTTCTCGAAATGCACACGTTTTATGAATGCCATCAGCTAAGGCTCTCCTCGTTTGATCTCATACCTGACTTTCAAAGGAACTAATACGAAAAGGGAAAAAGGAAAATTTGCTAAAAAAATTACTCTCACCGAATATCTGTACAATTTTGCAGATATAGGACTCCTGAATCCACTGATCAGTTATATCCGAGCAGGGAGTCCAAAATTCTGGAAAGTTTTGATTTCTCCTCCTAGACCAGCAGTAACTATTACCATTCCCCAAGCTGACCTGTTCTGAGTAAACCCTGTGGAGAAGTCCCCACTTACACGAGGACTACGGTTCTTGGAAGCTGAACTTGGTTTTTCCTCTGCCCGTGTTACTGATATTCTATCAAATAGAGAGCTATTCATGACACTCGATAGAGTTCCATTAAAAGGGATATTACCACTGTATCCAGATGTTAATGGCGAGCTCTCACTGCAATTTGTTTCTTCGACTGGTGTGGTAGGATGGTTAGTTGTTGAGATCTCCAGATGATCGATGTCGCTATTTTGCACACTAGCACAAGAATCGTGAATCTCCCAAGTGTCTGACATGCCAGGCCAAGGGATAGCCACAGATACATCTTGACAATGAAAAAACTCATAAGATCGAGTCTCTGTAACACCTCTACTTCTGTTTGGTCGAGAGTTACCCTCATGCCGCCATACATAAACATAAGAATCTTCACTGGCAGAGATTACGTACTTCCCATTAGAAGTGAGGGACCCCGAAATTTGGCTGTTCGTGTTGCGAAACCCTGTGGAAGTTTCAGTTAAACCCTGTCTAGGAAAATTCTCCATAATCTTTGAATCATACAACGTTGTCAGAATTGGGTAAATGCAACCACTAAACATAAGCCGCATGCCAAATCCTAGATTCAGGAAGTTTCCTTTAGAAAATTTCTGCATACTGTAATAAAAATTGACCTCCAAGAAATGGAGCCATGTGGTGGAAACACGCAATATTTGCTCTAATCAGACGTTTTTTAATTCGATGGCACCAAGGAAACTAGCCGACATATAGTCTTTTATTTTCACCGAACAGAAAAGGGCATGGGAAAATGTGAGGGTGACTAAATAATCCACGAGAAAAAAAAAACTTAGCAAGTGACTAAAAAGGATCAATCATCCATAAACAAATTAAAATTTTTCTAACATGCATCTCCATACCTTTGAATTTGTGAACAATATCAACACCTTCTATGACTCGAATTCGAGAATCTGCAGTTGTGATGAGCACTTCTGATGTACTTCCAGGAGTAAACTGTGCAGTAAAAACTATCAGAAATTGCATCACCTGGAATTTATAGTGTTTTCAAGAACCACCACGTAGAGGCCAAAAAGTTTCGATATATATCAAAAGTACAACTGTGGCGGCATATCAAACTTCAACCCATAACCGACACCACCACCACCACCACCACCACCCTCCAATAGCATGTACACAAAAAAAATGGCCAATAAAAACTCCTTTACCTGGAAACCGGTTATTTTCTTCTGATGAGATTTCTTTTTCTTGTTCTGCAGATTGATCTGATTTTTCTGCTGCAGTTTATCTTCTGGAAATAATTGGTCAAAAAGTAAAATTATTACTCAATGACAGACGCAAATCTCTCTTCATAATGCTCCATGCATACCTGATGTGTTGTACAAGCGACAACTACCTTTGTATGAACCAACAAGTGCCCCCTATCAACATGTACAGACAGATTTTGATCAATCTCAACACATGCAAGTTGGAGAGATCTTTTTCTACATGCAGTAACAATATCAAGGCAAAATTAGTTCCAGTAATATATAACCCATGCCTGACCTTTCCATCCGGCGTATAACAAGCTGCAGTGACCATTTCATGCAAATCACTCCAATCAACAACTTGGCGATTGGGAATGCTCCATATCCGCACCTTAGCATCAAGAGATCCGCTTATGAAGTATCTATCATCAACAGGATTAAACTGTATGCAGGTTACTGTGTCATAGGAAATCGGATAGTTTTATCAATAGACAGCCTTAGGTTTACTCTATCACTCAAGTAATCACCTAAATGCACCAAAGCATGTTGAATAGATATAATACTACTTAAAATGCAAATAAACTGAAATGGGAACAAAGGGAGGGACATAAGTTATTGTGACCGAAGCACTGAAACTCCGTTGCTACATGTTAAATTAAGGCACTGAACTTAATCATTGGGAAACTAATTAAATCTCAGCGCATGTATAGCATTTTCATTCCTTCGTATCCGTAAGTTTGCCCACGTCAAATCTCTGAAGAATTTATTCTAAATTTTTATTTAAAACACCTAGATCCAACTGCAAAAGAATCGCCTCTTTTCTCTTGTATCCATTCCTTATTTGCCTTCTCCTACCTCTTTTAAAACCAGCGTAAAGCCCTGGGTCCATTGTTTAAAATATAAAAAACCAATCCACCTTGTCAAAGCCCCAATGTAATTCTTACTTCCATTTTCTGCCACTAGGTTCCAGCCTAATGTACCTTCATAGATGTCAATGTTTGCTGACCATAGACAATTGACAAGCTTTATAAGTGCCAGCTCCGACCATGCTTAACCTAGAAGATGGCTTGGGAGTTTGAAGAAAAACAGAGTAATCAGACAAGTTACAACCCCCAGCACTGACCAGCTTTCCAAGGGAACCCACTCAAACAGAATAAATTCTAACAAATGAAAGTAGAGAGAAATCTACACAATTACCAAAGTCACTATGCGAAAATATCTTCAAACAAGACTTGCTACACAAGTCCCAGAGACGCACTGTTTTGTCCATTGAAGATGAAAGCAGTTGCTGAAGAAGAGAGAGAACTGTAAGTAAATTTTTCAAATGATTGATGATATTTATAACAAATTTCCAAAGTAACATCAATGAAGTGAAAGACAAAACGAAATGTTTCTTTCAAGCATATTACATGAAAATGCAAGAAGTTGCTCGTATTACGATGAACAAGAAATAGACAAAATTATAAGTTAATTAACATCCAAACTCGACACCTGAATCTCGTACATGCCACCAAAGACATTAAGGGTGAAATCAATGTTCATGAGATTTTATTATATTTAGGAGTAATGAGCCAGCTAGATCCTTCATGAAATGTAGTTGCTATGGGGATTAAATCTTATGTAAAAAGATCAGCAAAACTTTCCTCTCATCCACTTTTAACATAGGGAACTTTCGGAAACCTTTTACACGAACAACTAACTTTCTGAGGCATGTGAGGGCCTGCTCCATTATATTACTCCTCTGCCATTGCATCAGAAAGAAAGACTAGACCAATTCATACGAAAAATTGTCCTAATCTCAAGGAAAACCATTTAATGCTCATTCTTCTTTAATTGTTTATTCCTTTATTTTTTTATCCAGTAGGGGATTTGGTGAAGGATATCGACTTGTAGCTGTGAGATCTGACTAAAACTCAGAGGATTGCTTAGAACTGCCAAGGACACATATCTTAGTTCTACAGCCAGGCAACTTAGATGTCTCGATTAAGTTGTTTAACAATACAGTATACATGCCAACAAAAGGGAACACGTGTTGAGTACTTTAGTCACCACATGTTGATAGGTCCAAGCTCATCCTTCAAGTCAATATCTCAATTTCTTTATGGAGGAAGAAGCAATCAGCATGCCGAAAGCAATTCTATAATCACAACATTATTTATCCAACCAAACATATTTGATAAGAATGCCAGTGTCACCAAATAGCTTACCAATAGAAGAAACAAAACATTCATTTTACAACAGCAGTTCTTCATTTTAGACATTGCAGAAGAAACCCATCCACTCAGTGTGACAGTGTTCAAATTGCTAAAAGATGTATGAAAAGACTGCAGGCTGCAGCCATAAATAGTCTCCTGGGCTTTATCTGTCAACGTTTTGGTTGCATCTTGTGGAGAATAGTAGATCTAACTCAATTTAGTTGATGTCATGTTCCATGTATGAACTCCCAGTTTTACCCACCGAAAGCAGATAAATATAGTGGAAGGCAGATAGAGGTTATTGCTTTTCTCCAGTTTCCTTGAAATTTATCTTTTGATGCTTTCTGCTTAATTGTGCTCGACTACACAAATATAGGTAACTAAAGTCCTCTATTCTATCAAAATCATCATCAATCCTGCGGAATGTGGTGCGCATCCAGAAAAGGTGAAAGAGCAATGTAACAAAACAACTTTATAAAGCTTAGTGCATACACCTATATAAGGCTACGGTATAACATTTAACAGTGTCACAATCAAGTGGAATCTCATTATTTAAATGTCACATGAAGCAATCTGATTTCCACAGGTCAGCAAGAGTAGAGGAACACTAAAACTTATTCATCAAAATGCCATGCTGATGAAATAGCAAATGAAAACTCACGGGTTAAAGATCACCTGAGACTTGGACCATGATAGGTCCAGCACATCATTTAAGTGTCCTTGTAAAGAATAGATGGGCTTCTCTGAAAGGGAAAGCACCATCTCCGGCACCAAAATCTGTTCAAAACTCAAAGATTTTCTACCTACAGAGGACCTCCCTCTTCTCTTCATTTCCCAGTGACCATCTAAGCTAGGTGGTGCTGACAAGGGCTCAGGTGATCCTTTATTGAAATTTCCATCCTCTGTTTTGTCAAATGAGAAATCTCCCTTCCTCTCTGTTGTCACAATCCCCCAAACAAGAATCACACAGTCCTCACCAGCACTAGCTAGATACTTTCCATCCAAACTAAACTTAATTGTCCAAATCGATCCTTTGTGAGCCTGTAACTCCTGGGTCTTGTACAATGCCGACAGCTCTTTAACAGGCTTCCCATACTGTCTAACTCGAACCCTCTCTGGACCGTTTAAGGAAACATCCTGGCTATCGTCTGTAGCTGAGCTTGATCTCCTCCCGCCCTTCTCAGACGATGTATCCCTCTCATCACTACTTCTTTTTTCTTTTTGCCCCACAACAGAACTAGCCACATTTTTTATACTCCTCAACCAATTCCCTTTCTTCTTGGACTTAGATGTACTTCCACAGCTCCCATCAGCATTAGAATCCAAACATTCCCTTTTTCCATCCTCAACACTCTGTCTCCTCATCAACTCCTGCACAATCGGAGAAGTCCCAACACACATCTCAGACGATAACTCCTCCATTGTCAACTTACGCCCAGTTCCCACTTCCTTAATGTTTTTCCACATCCCATCCTCACGGACCTCACCCACCACAAACTTCTTGCCATTATCCAGATTCTTTATCATACACACCGCGTTAATATCAGCTGCCTCATTGCACTCCACACCCTCACCAATTCCATTCCCCAAAACGGGCAACAAGCTGCTGAAGCTCCCATAACGTGTATGATCCATTTTAAGCTTCGCTTTTGGCGGTTTGTTTGGAGACAATGTACTGCTTCCTGGTGATTCACGGCCACTACTCAGTCTCTCGGTAAGACAATTTTGTACGAAGTTCGCACTATCGCTTTTGGCATTTGTACCACGTACACCAGTTACAGAATTTTTAACGTCCGAACTCCCACCCGAATTGCAGTCACCATCAGACTTCGATCGAATGATACCAGATATTCGTGTCCCATGATCATAATTAACATAATCGCCACTATTACTATGGATTTTGGAACTACTATGTTTAAAAATGTAAGATTTATCATCCAAGAGGTTCAAGTGATCGGATGAGAGAGAGAGGGAGGGCCTATGACGGAGGATGGAGGGGTCGCCGTTGAGGCCCATTTGCTGGAGAAGTAGGACGCGGCGCTCGTCCACCGACGTTGGGTGCCCGATCCAAACATCGTAGTTTCGGGAGACATCCGTAGGAATAACGGGAAACGCTTCGTCGTGATCGGGGCAATAACTCGTGTTGGGACCGTGATCTTCTTCGGTTTCGGAAGTGGAGGTGGAGCAAGAACAAGAAGTGTTGGAAGAAGAAAGGAGTCGGTCGAGGGAGTCATGGAAGCACTCATCATCTTCGTCTCCTTCTTCTTCTTCCCCAGCTTGGCTCATCGTGTACCATCTTCCATCAAATCCGGTTCAAAATACCCGACCCATTCTCCAGCCGGTCCGGGCAACGCCCGAACACCGATTCAGCACACCTTCTCACTCTCTCCCAAGTCCGCAAGTTACAGTATTTATGAAGAAACTTGATATCAAATAATGTTGGAAAAAAGGGTATTTGATTTATGGAAATTCGGATCCGATGATGGGAGAGAGAGAGAGTGAGGTTTGTGGGTTTATTTTTTTCCCTTTGGGGGCGGCACGAGGCCGGCGGGAAGACAAGAAACGGTGTCGTGTAGCAGAAGATCTGGTTGGGTTAAGTTTTTCTGTGGAGTTTCAAGACACTAATAAATAAACAGAATAAGTAGGCAACAGTAAATAATTTCATGAAATTCGGCCTATGGTTGATAAAATTACCAATAAATAAAAGTAATAATTAGGCAACAAAAGATTTTGATGGAATTTGGGGAATAAATGATAATAAGATAAGACTGAATTTTTTGTATGTATCTGATTTCTGTCTCATATATAGACTCACATAAAAAAAATGAGTGTATCATAGTTAATTAATCTTGATTGATATGTCGCTTAATTCATTTTTTTTATATTTGTGTATATGTGTGGACCATATAATTGTCGACATGGTGGGCAAATAAAAAGTTGTGGTAATGATATGACAATATAATTGAGGAAATGTGTTATGGTTTTGGTCAATTTGGAATCCAGTTTTTTGTTTTGTGTTGCTCCAAGGAATAAGATTTATAAAAATTTAAGCAACTGATAGTTTACAAAGTTCTTTTTAAGTATTTATATATTGCTAGGCTTGTAAGTTTTGTTTTGTTTTTTTTACTGTATATATATATATATATATATATATATATATATATATATATTTATTTATTTTTATATTTATATATTTTTTGTATATGTATACTAAATTTTTGTATTTGAAATATCTGATTTAAATATGATATTTTATGGGAAGAGAAAAACGACCACACATATTTTCGGAAGGAAAAAAATGGTGAAAAATTGAGAACTAAATTGGGAAGTCAATAGGTGATCTTATTATATATTATCTCATGACTAATACTAAAGCAAATAGATGGTATTTTTTGAATTTCACAATGATCATACTAAAGTGATTACTCTAACGTGCTCACACATTATAATATAGTATAGATAAAAAAACTTTATACTAAGTTTAACTTAGTCTTCAAAATACATTAATTATCTTCCCCAAACTAAATTTGTTCCATATATTATTATTTTTTTATAAAATACTAAGGACAATAAAAAAAAAAACCTAACGTAAATTTTAAGTAAAACGATTATATATATATATATGTATATATATGTATGTATTCATTTTTTATGATATTCTGTGAAGTAATTATATTACAGATGAAGGAGGAATATAAAATAGACCTTCGTTCTAGAAGTCATGGGAGGGTTCAACCAAATATTTGTTAGTGGATTGTGCCTTTCTCTCGAGCCAATTGAAGTTTAAAAGTTGGAACATTTGAAATTTTAAATAATCTAAGGATGTATTCGGATTGATGGATTTGAAGTAATGTATTTCAAACACTTGATTTCAAAGTCATAATTGTTTGGATGAATTTATATTGAGTGTATTTTAAATCTACTTATTTACTAATTTATGTAATTATAATAGTAATTGTGATGGATTTGAAATACACATAAGATAGATGTCATTTCAAATCCAAGATTCAAATCAATTCAAAAATTAAATTTCTTCATTTAAATAAAATTCATCAATCCAAACACAATCTAACTTTAAGTTTTGACAAGTAGACGAAGTCGCAGTTAGCTTCCTAGTAATCGATTTGACTCCACTCATAGTTGATATAACGATGTTTCTAATAGCTTCATAATACAAAACCAGCAAATCCATTCAAGAAAAGTACAACCAACACTTTCTATAGCCCATTATTAGATTTGGGGAAACATAAAGTACTGCTACTTTTTTGAACTTAGATACCTATCTATTTACTCATATTTTTGCCTACCTTGCAAGCACTTGCCAACCCCTTCAATGTACTCCTTTTCTTGAACAAGGCAAACACACCACCTGGTTCTTGCATCTCGTTTCCTATCCCATCTACATCTACATTTACATCTACATCACCACTTAATAACACTCACGCACCATTTGGTATTAGGGATGAGATGGATGAAGGATGAGTAATATGTACGATAAGGAATTAAAAAATGTTGATAAATAATATGTTTGGTACGTTTCTAATTTTTTAGATTATTTATATTTACTATTCTATAATGTCTTAAATGTCATTGCCAAATGTAAAAAAATACATGATGAATGGATACACTCAATCTCTTATATAAACTATCGGCGATAATTCCAAATGCTTGGCAGGCATTGTTTTTTTTTTTTTTTGTGATATATCGGTAAAATTGCATCATTATCAGTCATATCACATGCTCATCATACTGGTGCGGTGTGATATTACATCTAACAAAAATCCTATCCATCAAGGGATTGATGATAAACTTTAGATAACCAAAAAACGGAGAGAAATATAGGATTGATAAAATATTAAAGCTTATTACACTCTAATCATGTCCACCAAACAATGCCTCGGTGTAATACATAAGCATGAAAGAGAAAAGAATAACCCAAATTATAATACATTACTGATTTTGAAAAATTGGTATATTAATACAAAGTTGAACATATTGAAATTCTATCAAATGGGTTGATTTCTTTAGCTTTGCATGTCACTATGGTGCTTTCAGATTGACACACCGAGAGGTTCATAGAATATAAACAACCAAATAACCTCGTTTTATTTTATGTCAGATCCCGTGTAGCCTCAAACACCCGATGTTTTTGCTAAACAAGACTTGTGCAATAAAATGAGTAAATTAGAACACCTATAAAGACACTACAGAAAAATACATGTATAGGTAAAAAACAATCTTATTTCAATTAGTATAATCCAGCTCACTTATAAACGGCCCATGCCAACTCCGGCTTCCCCTCCGTAAGTATTGAAACCTCCCCGGGCCTTTGAATAACTGAAGTAAAAGAACTCCGACATTATGGCAGTGAATAAAACGAAAGCCGCCCCTGCTGCAAAAACTCCCTTTCTAACAGTCTCACAGGAAGGCGGGTTGTCAAAAAAGTCAGTCCTATACTTGGTGTGATAAGCATTTCTCACGGAACCAGCCAACAAGCAGATCTCAGCGATGAAAAATGTTACCCTGCACCAAACAAAAGCATAGGCCACAGTTGGGTGAATAAGCGTCTATTGAAATATAAAGTGATGCCAACTATATAAGAAAGTTAAAAGTGTTATATGTGCATATTGGAGTGTATGCGTACCAGCAGATGATGAAAAGAAGAACGGCACAAGCCCTTGAACCACCTGGTTTTAGTGGATTTCCGCAGCAGAAGCATTTGGTTGCGACCATTATAAGTACTTGACTGACCATGAGGAATAAAAACGCACCAACACCATACCCGGTTGCTATGTCTGAGTCATACACACAGTAGTTATAATTGATCTCGCTATCAGGCTTCGATATTCCCTGTCAGTAAACACCAAAATATTTACTAATTTTGTCTCAAGAAAAGTTAGAAGTACTTCAGGTACTGTTTGGTTTTTATTTTTCCAGTATGTTAGTAAATATTTTTTAAAGATTGTACTCGTAGTTTAGAGACATTTTAAGGACATATATCCTCCATGTAGATATGTGTTCAATTAATATACATCTACACTTTTAATGGTGCGTGAATATCTTAAATTTTTAAAAGTAAAATAATATATGTATTTGTGTAATACCCTTGTCCCACATTGGTTGTGGATGAAAATTTAAAGTGGTTTATAAAGGCTTACAATGGACTATTATAGCAACTTGGTTAACCATTTTCGTAGAACGATGACGGATACAAAGTAGTTGCTATAGGAGCTCATTGTGCAGTCACGCTTGCGCGGGCCCGGGCCCGGGGCGTGACAGAATGGTATCAGAGCCTGTCATCGGCAGGCAACACCGGGAGATAAGTGCTATGCGGGGCAAAGTGCTACGTGCGTGGGAGCCACCTCTTGAACCTAAAAAGGGCAAAGTGCTACACGACGGGGGCCACCTCTTGAACCTGCGGGGCAAAGTGACACGTGCGTGGGAGCCACCTCTTGAACCTGCGGGGCAAAGTGCTACATGACGGGAGCCACCTCTTAAACCTGTAGGAGCCACCTCTAGATTCCCGGTGCTGGTGGATCGATGAGTTAGGTCGCGACGAGGACGTCGCGTTCTGAAGGAGGGGTGATTGTAATACCCTTGTCCCACATTGGTTGTGGATGAAAATTTAAAGTGGTTTATAAAGGCTTACAATGGACTATTATAGCAACTTGGGTTAACCATTTTCGTAGAGCGAGGACGGATACAAAGTAGTTGCTATAGGAGCTCATTGTGCAGTCGCGCTTGCGCGGGCCCGGGCCCGGGGCGTGACAATTTGAATATGATTCAGTAACAAATTATTGTGAGAAATATTATTAAAGTAAGATATTAGGCACCTAGTAATAATTATGTAGGGAAATAAAACCAAATCTGGGCTACAGTTCCACCATATGGACTACTGCTATAAACTCATCCGTCAACAAGCAGATCATGATCTATACTCGACTATTTATGTTAGGAGAACAAATTTCTATGCAATGCATGAACTAATCCAGGAAAAATACAAGATACAGCATAATACAAGTAGCCAATATAAGAAGAGTTCTGAGATCGAGCAATAAGGGAAGAACTTACTGTGCTTCTTCGACGTTCAGCAGCAACAGCCAACCCAAAAGCAACGAGATCCAGAATGAGGACAATGATCATTAAGAGTTTCGAAGCCATTTCAATTAGGTTTGGGCAACTCTGATCACTTTTTCCTATATATTGACTGGTGGGTAGATCTGTGTACTTGGCTTGAGTAATCAAGAAGTAAAGAAAAGTTATGAGGTAGTTAGGTTACAAAAGAGTGTATATGGGGGAGAGAGAGAGTGAGTGAGGTATCGGTCGCGATGGGGATACCTCAACCATTGCTCACCATCAACTCAAAGGTACTGCCCACCTACTAATAATAGGGTGCATCCAGATTAGCCTTCATTTCAACCATGAGGCCCGGTATGACAATGGATTTTTGGACTTGAAAGTTGAAACCAAACATTGGATGACTAAGAAGTTGAATTGGTTTATCAATCGCACTCTCATCATTCAAACCAATGTAGGCATTGCAACAAACATCTAGATCCCAAGGCCCAATTTTTTTGAACATTTTTTTTTTTTACCATAATAGTTCTCATTGGCATAGTTCAAAGTTAAAATCAAATATATTTTGTAAGAAAAAAGATCTTTGTGTTTGGACTTTGAAGTTTTATATTATTAATATATACAACAAAATAAATACTTGCGATATGTATTTATTAAATGTTGAGAATTTAATTTTCGTCTCATAGCATCACATCGAGAATTGAGATACTAAAATGAAAAAAACAATCTTAAGAAAAATATATATGACCTAGAATTTAATCTTTTAATATAGAATTAATTGCTATGTCGATAAGGCCTTGATAAAAAAATGTGTGTTTATATTTGCTTATTCAAAACACTTTCTATGTTGTTTTGTTGTTAAAGTTGGAAAAAATCGCTTTTATTCAAAAGCACTAAGTGTTTACTATTAAAATTATAAAAAAAACAACTTAATGAATTTCAACTAATTATAAAGCTGCCATCATTCAACTTAAAACAGTCAAAAGCATATCATGACTTGCTTCTCTGCTTCTGTTTTACCTGTGGTTTTTTAGAGAAGCAATATCAGAAGCAATGAAATCAAACACCAACAATATATTTTTTTGTCTGAAAATTAGATAAACACAGTAGTCACTCACTAAACCATAAGCAACTACATAACAAAGATGTTTTCCTGAACTAAAAAGTATATAAAGAAATTATTTAAAAGCAATCGTATCCCTCATTTAGCTAATGAAATCACTCTTATTATTATCATTGTCATCTGGTTGCTACGTCTTTGGAATTGGACCTGCTTTCTTTAACCAAATTCTCGCCTGCAAAGTGCTTCGATGATAGGTCATTCAACCCATCTCTTGAAGACGCACATCCAAATCGGAGCACCTGCAAAGCGTCGAAAGGATTATTTATGTATGTGCCTTGATCCATCATATTCCTTACGGCCCTACGGCCCAAGTAGGCCATGTGCTCAGCGGCTAATGTCTCTAGTCACACCATGATTTAAGGATGTCACATGTATTTTTGATATAATATCACATGTGGGTCCGTGTGAAAAAAATACATGTGACTTCTTATTACTATTGGATCTGCAGTGAGGGACGGTACACTGCAGCATCGAACTAACTGTCAGACCATTCCTTGTCACCATTACCCTTACTGCTGCAGCATCAAACTAATTCGTTGTCACCATAATGCTCATTAGATCGTGTACACCAAGCCATGTCTAAGCTCATCTTTGATCCGCTAGGATTCAGTCAAGTTGAGCCCCTTCTGCACAGCAAATGAGCCGATTTAAGTCTTCGATCTGGTCCTTTCCAAGGCCGGAAATCTCAATTAACAATGCTTCAATTACTTCAGTTCCCGAGAACTTGAACGAGAGTGAATTTGTTTGAAATTTTATCTCTCAGCTCGTTCTCCTCTCCCTAACCACCACGTAGGCATTGTTTATATATTCTCCCCAGTCCCCACTCAGCTCTTTCAATAGTAAGTCAAAACCCTACCACGTTATCATTAGGAAGTTGGAGGCCCACAACAGTAATTATTATTGTTGTTGGAATCCATCATTCAATTTTTTAATCTCCCCAATTAAGCACAGTGCTCTATACTGGAGCGGAAAAGAAAAAGAATATAAAACTAGCGCACATGAAGAAAAAATTGTAATAAGATATGTCGGCATCGGTGGGTCAATGCCGAAACATCGTATTCTATGATCCGACCAACGGTCTAGTACGCCACGATTGATACCGAAAAAGCACGTGTTCCGCTTCATGACAAACCGCCCAAATGGGCAACCTGTCTCTCATTGAATGCTCAAGTTGCCATTAATTCTATATTATCACCAATTAAAAAGAAATAAAGAGTGAAGAATTTCCTGGGAAGACCGGAGAGAGACGTTTTTATATTATCCTTCTTTCAACATTTTACGTTTTCTTCTTGTTCTCTCTTTTCCTCGTGTACGTATGAACAGATGACACAATTTAATATAAAATATATCTACACTTTATTTCGCTTTCGTTTGAGATTTTATGCAATTTGGTGCAAGATATTCAGTCTTTATATTTGTTTTTTTTGGTCGTGTTGATTGTCATGTCCCGGGACCAGACCGTGCAAACGCGACTGTATAATGTGTTCATGTAGCAATTACTTCGTATCCGTCATTGCTCTACGACAATGGTTAACCAAAATTGCTATAGAAGTTCATTGTAACCTCTTATACTGCACAATGGGCTCATGTAGCAACTATTTCGTATCCATTCTCGCTCTAAAAAAGGTTAACCAAAGTTGCAATAGAAGTCCATTGTAACCCCTTATGATCGTACAAGTAGCATTTTGCCCAGTAGATTCAAAAGATGGCTCTCAAACACGTGGCATTTTATCCCGTAGGTTCAATAGGTAGCACCTTTGTCCCTTAAGTTCAAGAGGTAACTCCCACACGCGTAGCATTTTGCCGAGCATATCACTTATCTCCCTGTGTTTTTCTTACTGATGATTGGCTCTGATACCATTATATCATGCCCCACAAGCACGACTGTACAATGTGCTCATGTAGCAACTACTGTGTATTCCTCAGTCTACGAAAATGATTAACCTAATTTGCTACATAAGTTCATTATAACCCATGATAAACTATTTTAAACTTTCAATTTTTACCATAATTCAAAGATATATATATATATTTTATATATAATTGTATATGTGAATGCCGAATACATTGTCTCCGTGCCCCATCTCTAAATAGTTGTAATAGTTGCTTAAAAACGATGATGATGGTGATGTGAGTTGTCATTTATCAAATTATTTGCCATTGGACTTGCCAATAATTGTTTATGTGTGAATGAAAATTAGCGAATTCCCAAGAGTTGAGGAAAATTGTAAATGGTTTACTTGGTGTATAAATCAAGCATCCGATTTTCATATAGAACCACGGTGAGTTCGACTTAGATTAGTGAAGCTATATCGTCACATGGTTCAACTCACATTTTATCCATGATCTTCATGATAACATTTGATACCATATCAATTCGTCGAATTAGCAAATTTCTACTTGATTGCTATTTGTTATAAGCCTTGTATTATTGGAAATTCACGCTTGGCGAGGAACCAATGCAGTGCTACCTTGTGACTCGCATAGAGTTGCAAACAAGATGTAATGAAGTACTCATCGATTAGAGCTAGATAGTACTATTGGGTCATGGATAATTTCAACTTTTAAGTTCTCTGACTCGATTACAGGAAGGAAAACCCTTAAAATATTTAGAGTGAAGGGTTGTCGAGTTACCTCATCCTATGATCACTTGTCATGTGTAGATGTCTCTACACTTCTTAGCAACAACACGACATGAGCATAGGTCTTTAGTTTTGCATCGTTTAGAGTGTATATTCTGTCTCAATCGTTTGGAATATGATTTATCTCGACGGTTAGGAATCAACTTTGCCTCTGCTGTGAATACTAAAGGCTAATCAAATATAGTATCATGAAAATTATTTTTAATCAAATAGTTTCAAATTTTTTTTGTTAATAGAAAGTGGTCTCAAAGTTCAATATTCAATATTTTTGTTAAAAATTAATTTTCGTAGGACTAAATTTGTTAAAAAATAAACAATGATTTTTTAATATTTTTTTTTATGAGATTATATTTGATTAGTTCTAAAAATTTAAAAATAATATTGAAATGATCTGTATACTATTAAAAGTTAGATTATAACATGCTTATGTACAAAGATGAGAGAAATAATAGACATAAACATGTGTTTCTGCCCGTGATTATATTATTATAATATTCTCAACCTGCTCTGAAATACACATTCTTGGAATAAAAGTTTAAGAATATGATATTTATCTAGTTTTACTATTATTATTTTTCGAAAACATGTACATAAATGGCATAATTCAAAGAAGATAAAATACATGACTCAGCGCCACGTATGCTTTAAATCCGCAGTTGTTGACATTTAAGTTAATGGACCTACCAACTATATATAGATTTGGATATTCAATATTATAGATACAGTAACATTTTTTTTTAGATATACACCCAATTTAGACCTCATTCATACATTAATCCAATATCAAGAAACAACAATGTTTAAATAAAAATATATTAACATATAATTTTAGATCAATTATGTTAAATTTATCTATAAATATGGTTAAATCATATACATTTTTTGGTCCTCAATAGCCCAAAATGTTTTTTTTCTCAATTTCTGTTTTTTGTCACTTAATTTTGATTATTTTATGGGGTTTGGTGAGTCACGTTATCTGAAAATGAGGCTCCCACCTTACCAAATTCCAACCACGGATGCACTTTCGTACATTGATTAATAATTAAGACAGTAGGTGGCAAAATATTACACTCTACTTAACAGTTAATTACATGGTGAAGTAATAACGAGAGGGTATATATATTTGCATTCGACTTTTCAACTCGAGCTCCATCATATACTATTTATAAACAAAAAGACAAAGGAAGAACAAATGATGTCGAGACAAGAGCACTTCCATTCCTCGATAAATCGAAAAGAAAATGGTGGATATAAAAATCCAAAACGAATCATGTCTTTCAAGTCACATGTTGCTTTCTACCACATCGTTTCAGTTCCTTGTTGGTAGCATAAAATAGTCGAAGAGGCTATCGACTATTTTTGCTACCCTGTACGGATACAATTTATGATTACGTATATTCTAATTTATACATATTTTATGATTACGTATATTAGAATTTTCTATATTTAGGGCCTTTTTAGAACCCATATTTCTGCAACAGTCTTCCTGACGTCTATTTATAATCAACTAAGATGTATATTCAAACGTTTATTTACTGAAACTACATCCTAATATTTTAATGATCTTTTTGGGGTCTACTAGTCCTAAACTCATACACTTAATATGAGACGGACTACTTTCACAATAAATGACACGGACCACAAACACCATATATATGTATTTTTTTATTGATTAAGATATTCACAAATAATTTTTTCTTGATATCTTAGTGTATATATCCTTAAAATACATACCCTTTGATATCCTAATTATTATTTTTATTATTCATAGTTATTAATATTTTTTAATTAAATCTGCTGATAATATTGTTTGTATGTGAAAATTTCTTTATAAGTTTGCAATCCATCATTCCTTTTTTGATTTCTATTTAAGTAAGGCATGAAGATGATAAATGAATATAATACAATATAAACTATTTTTAACTCCAATTATTATAACATTTAAGCCAAATGTTTTATGAAAGAATGATATAAAGTCTTATACGTTATATCAAATGATGTAGGGGGTGTTAGGGCTAATCCCGCTGTGTCAATCCTAAATTTTGCATTTCATACATGTTTGTCCAATCGAGATACAAAATTTAGGGTTGATCTCAGTGATGTATGGAGATGTTAGGGTTGATCTCAGTGATGTATGTTAGGGTTGTGTCAATACTAAATTTTGCATTTCACATATGTTTATTCAATAGAAATACAAAATTTAGGGTTGATAACAGTGATGATTAACTCTAGCTTCTCCCTCCATGTTATAATAGGTATGGTGTAATTAATATATATTGAATGGGGTCCCTATGGCGTGGCCTTGGAACAAGGTGCATCCAAGAAACTGAAGTGTCGTGATTCAGCATTGACTCGTACGATTACATCCATGCAGCTAAAATGGAGTTACTCAGCTCCACGTGGTATCTTCCCTCTAGAGAATTCAGTCAAACTCCCTAGTCATTCCCACGTATCTTATTATTCATTTTCTTTCTTTCCAACTTAATTAAATTCTTGTGGAATATTCTTTTTTTTTTTTAAATATAACTGAATTTCTTGATTTTTTGAATCCTAGAGTAATATTGAAGTCAAACCAATCCATAATTTAGTTGGGACATATCCATAAGGTAGAAACATTTTCCAACAACTATATTCTCTATCCACAATATGCCCAAAAGTCAATACCTTAATCAATGGAAATCAAGCTATTTTTTTTTTCTAGAAAGGATCAAAAGATTCACTCTTACCTATAATCAAGCTAATTAACATTCAAAACAACACATGTGTTGGTTAGGGATGTAAACAAATCGAACATGTTTACGAACTTTTCGAGTTATTTGATTCGAATTCGAAATTCTTGAATTCGAGCCGAACTCGAACATGTTCGAACTTTTTTTCGACCCGAACTCGAGCCTAAATTACTTCGTTCGATAGTTCGTGAGCCGCTCGCAAACTTTAATATTTTATTAATATAATATAATTATATATTAAATAAATATATTTTGAACCTTTCAGGTATTTATTTTCGAGCAATAATTTGGATAGTTCGAGAACATATTCGAACGTTTTCGAGCCGAACTCGAACTCTGATTTTTGAAACTATTTTGAACTTCGAATCGAACTCGAGCTCGAATATAACTATTTCGAGCCGAATTCGAACCTTAAATTTTTCTGCATATTCGGCTCGATTCGGTTTGTTTACACCCCTACTGTTTGCTGAGTGCCCAAGTATTAGTTTTTTTTTCTTTTTCAAGAACAATTCTACGTGATTCACATGTAGAATATATATATTATTTCATAGTTACTTCTTGGTTTGGCTACCCTATGAGGCACTACTCTATGTATTGATCAATTACCCAGATTTGTCTATGCATTGGATCTTATATAAATATGTAGGAGAATGATAAATTTAGATAATTGATCTAATATTTGGGGTAACGTCGTATAAAGTAGTCAAAAGCAATTGTGATTTCATGTACATGGAAGTAGGTTGTGTCATGTCTTTGTGGTGCGGGAGTCCAAGTAGAGCCACGTAATTCATACGTGGGCTTGGATCGTTGGACAATAGATCATTATTTGATTTTTGTATAAATTAAAAAGGACGACAAGATTGAAAAAATAAATAAAACATCGAACGAATGAGAAAAGTTTTGAGGGGATGTGTTGACAAAAGTGCCTAAGACTTGGAATCTTGAAAATGAGAAACCAGAAAAATGGGACCCGAAAACCGTTGGTATAAAACAAAAAGAGAAACAACGAACCATATTGTTATCCATTCCTGCCTCGATTAATATGTAAATGGGACCATGTGGTTCAAACTGTTAGGTGCCTTTTCTTGAAATATACACTCTTTTTTTCCGTTGGATCTTTGACTTTGTCTCCCCCAATCCTTTCTTTTTCTACTTCTTTTGCCTTTCTTCATCTATTACTTTCCGAAAGCGAACACAATCCAAAATTTTATATATAGATATTTTATTACTATTTAGTTAATACTAATAACCTAGATACATAGCATACATAAATACATTATAATTAAAGACTTAATTGTCATCGTGGTAGTAATCGAAATACACAATGCATATGGGTTGTCAATTAAATTATTCAATATGTATTCTTGTTGCTTATATTATGAATTCAATTATTTTTCAATAAAAATATGTTTTTTGGGTTTTGAATAAGCATGTACAATAAAAGTTTAAATCAAACCCCAAGTGGTTGGAAAGATTATCTGTGGCATTTTCATGAAAATTGGTTTAAATGAAAGCAATGTTGAATATATTAAGCAAGAGAATTATAAGGTTTTTAAAGTGTGTTTAGTTTGAGATATTGGTATGGATATTATAGTCTCTCGCTCACTCAAATGTAGGATGCACGAACACTGACATTAAAAGGCACGAACACGATAACACAAATTTTCAAAATTTTGAGGATACAATACGGTTGAGACGCAACTACACACAGATATATATATATATATATTACAAAATACTAAAATTTAAAATTTTTTAAATTCTAAAACCATGTAACACCATATTAACACTAAACATTTATTACTTAAATGAACATAACGTTTTAACAAATACATCCAATTTTCATTATAGCAAAGAACGTTTTAAATTGTACAATTAACTCTCAAAAGTGTCATTTATTTCTCGGGCATGCCCATCGACCATGTGCTACATGGGTATCTGATTTTGAAAGAATTGTCCGACATGCGTGTCCGCTTTCATTTTTATTTTTAACGTGTTCAAGGAATCTACGATAGGTGTTGGTGTCCTAGAAGTCCGACACTGCACCAAGTGATTTCATAGCTCAAAACTAATTGACTTTATTTATTTATACTAAATTCATTTATTGTTATCATCATCTTTTTGTTTATTTCACTTATAACATTATTATTTATGCATTTAATTTGTATTAAATTCGAGATATTGTTAATCTTATTCAGCTTTAAAGATAAACATATTTTGTCCTTTCTAACATCGTGTTTCTCACAATCAAAACTTTTAATAATGTGATTAGCTTAATGTATTGTAATTAATCCAATTGTTTAAAATTATAATATGGTACCCTGAAATTAAGGCGATAATATAAATAAACTAATATATGGGGCAGAATAATGTGCATGTTAAACAACGTGTCAATCAACTATTGAAGTTTGTGCTTGACAATATAGTTTGCCCTCGTATTTTTTACCTGCCTTCAAACCCCCAACTCCAAGCATAAAAAGCCGCCGTTGCCTCTTCACATCCACTCTCATTCATTCCCTTCGCTCCTCCTAATTTCTCTCTCTCGAGTGTCTGCAATATTAGTAGGATAAGGTTCAAGGAAAGGCCTGTTTGAGCGAGCGGAGCCTTGCTTATTTCCGAAGAGGAAGGAGGGAGAGTTGATAAAATGAAGTACGTTTTGGTGACGGGAGGTGTTGTGAGCGGTCTTGGGAAAGGGGTCACCGCCAGCAGTATAGGTCTCATCCTCAAGGCCTGTGGACTCCGCGTTACTTCCATCAAAATTGGTTTGTTTTCTGCCATTCTTCTTTCTGTTTCTGTTCCCGTTCCCGTTCCCGTTCCCTTTACTGTTTGTCTATGTGATGCTACGTATAAGCGTGAAGAAAGTCATGTATGGTTTCAGCACCATGCTTTGGAGAAAAGAGTTTAATCTTTTTTTAATACTTGGGACTTAGGCAAAGCTTATCCCTTTTTTTTTTCTTTTAATCTCTCTATTGTTGATTTTTTTTCCCTTTTTCCCAATATATACCTTCTTCCTGTCTTATTTTCCTTGCTCTGTGGAGTATAAGGCGAGAAGAGCCGTTGTAACTTATTCCTTATTTCTTTCGAAACACGAGCTAATGTGTGCTTTTCCCCTTTATTTTGCTTTATGTATTTAGATCCTTACTTGAATACTGATGCTGGAACCATGTCTCCTTTCGAGCACGGAGAAGTATTTGTCCTTGATGATGGTGGAGAGGTTAGAAAGTGTCCCTTTATATACAAAATTATCCCAATTTACTTTATTGTGGACATTAGGTCAATTATTATGTTGACTGCATTTGAGCTTGGATTTTTCTGCAACTTCTTCACTGATGGGGCTGGGAGGTGAGTTTTGTCCTCGTAATTTTTTGGAAAAGCCTAGATTTGATGACAACATCTCCCATGAGATGTTTCTGGGTGGGGGTTTGTGTGTATCTCGACAATGGGCTATTGAACCCTGCAATTTATCTCTTGCTTCTTGTTGGAACAATCTAGAGGCACTTAATATTTCCTTGTCTTGACAAATTATAGGGGTACTACATATACTCTACGGCATGCGTTATTTATCTGAAGTGATGCATACGACATATTTTATCTACCAGTTACCATTACTTGACAAGGAAAGTGTGGCTTAATTTTTTTAAGGTGGATTTGGACCTCGGAAACTATGAGCGGTTCTTGGACATAAAATTGACGCGAGATAATAACATAACGACTGGAAAAATATACCAGGCAAGCATCCAGACTGTTTAGAATTTCGATGCATGTATATTGTATCATGCTTTTCAAAATTCTGACTTGATGAAAGTTCCATTTTTTAGTCTGTTATTAAAAAGGAGAGAAGGGGAGATTATCTGGGGAAAACAGTTCAGGTATGTCCATTTTGACACATCTGGTTTTTTTTATGCTCTCCACTCTTGTTAGCTTGTAGTTCCACTTACCTGTTTTCCTGTGAAGGTTGTTCCTCATATAACTGATGCCATTCAAGAGTGGATTGAACGTGCGGCAGCAATATCAGTAGATGGGAAAGAAGGTCCTGCAGATGTCTGTGTCATAGAGTTGGGTGGAACTATTGGTAAACATGATGTCTTGTGTGCAATGAGATCGGTTATGTCTGCTATTTTAATTATCATTAGTGTTATTATTTTATCATTTAAACAGAATTTTTTGCTTGATTCAGGGGATATTGAATCAATGCCTTTCATTGAGGCTCTTGGACAATTTTCATATCGTGTAGGTAAGAATAAGGTTATTTTTTGCATCTCCCTCATAACAATGTACAGCACCGAGAGTTTTTAGTGATATTATTCTCCCTTAAAAAAAATTTGTGCAACACTTTAAGACCTCTTGCTTGATCTTCTCAGGTGATGGAAATTTTTGCTTGATTCATGTCAGCTTAGTGCCTGTTGTTACTGTCGTTGGCGAGCAGGTGAAATTTTCATAATATCTTATGTTAATCTTTCGCGTTGGTAATTTTCTTGTTATGATGCAAGCATGGCAATTGTTTTTACCTTTTCAGAAAACAAAGCCAACTCAACACAGTGTTAGGGGCTTAAGAAGCTTGGGCCTGACTCCAAATATTTTGGCATGCCGCAGCACATTGGTCTCTCTCTCTCTCTCTCTCTCTCTCTCTCTCTCTGTGTGTGTGTGTGTGTGTGTGTGTGTGTGTGTGTATGTGTGTGTTGGTTTGGGGTGGGGGATCTTGCCAAGTTTGGCCTAACCAAGCTTTTGATGTTCGATGTTGGATATGCTTGGGTACGAAAGTGCATCATACTTGAGCAAAGAAGAGCTTTGTTCTCGAATATTGCAACTTAGTTATGGCACCCAAACTTCCGCGTCTTGTTTCCTTATGTAGTTGTAGTTTTTGTGTCGTATTTATTATCTCATCCGCTTAAGTTTATTGTGTTCTCCAGGAACTTGGTGGAAATGTCAAGGACAAACTTTCTCGTTTTTGCCATGTTCCGGTATTTTGTTTAATATACTCTCACAGTATTTTCTACAAAAATTACAGTTTTATGTGCTGATGAAATAAGCTACATAATTAGTTAATGAGTATTTTGTCCTTCCAGATTAACAACATTATCACGCTCTATGATGTTTCTAATATTTGGCATGTACCTCTGCTTTTGCGAGTAAGTAGTGCTGCACCTTTGGTTGAATATTTTTTTATTTGTTTTAGTTCAATAATTAATACAAATCTTATCTTTCATTTAGGACCAGAAAGCCCATGAGGCAATTTTGAAGGTCTTGAACCTCAACGGGTTCGTCAGGCAACCTTGCAACTTCCCATTTTATTCATTTAGGAATGGGGTATTGGTGCAATTTTTGAGTCATTTTTGAATAATTTTATTTTTTATTAAGTGTAGTTATCCTAGGGAACCTGCTTTGGAGGAATGGACATCCAGGGCCAGTCTATGCGATATGTTGTGTGAGCCTGTAGGTTCTTGTCATTGTTCAAGTATGGAAATTAATAAATTCCGTCTTGGGATTTCTGACTGTCATGCCATTTATACAGGTTAGAATTGCCATGGTCGGGAAATACACTGGACTCACAGATTCTTATCTCTCGGTGCTAAAGGTGAAGACATATATTTCTAGTGGACTATTTGTGTGCAAGTTTCATTACATGTTATGGTGTGCATATGGTACTGTAATGGGAGGCGCTTATGAGAATGAGATATACATATGTATTATATCCCAGAATCTTGTCACTTTACAAAAATTGGGTTCTCATTGGTCTAAATATAAACGTAACATGTTCTTATTCCCTATATCATTGAAAAATTATGCGACAAGGCATGGGGACTGCTAAGGCATCTCCTATGTCGATAATTCAAATTTGACTTAAACTTGTGGACAACCTGTCCAAGTAACTAACTACATATTGCTTTTAATTTGGTTGAAGTTGAACAAATGACAGAAACACATCTCATCTTATATGTTCCTTCAGTATCCTACTGTACTTTGTTATGCTTATGCTGCCTCCGAGGTGGTATTTTCAAGACACTCTCTGTAAATTGATATGTAGGGTATCTTTACAAAGACTTGAGATCTTTGTGAGATTTTGCAAAAAGACGAGGAGAGTCTACTTTGAAGCTAAGAATCTTTAATGCCATTGCCAGATTAATGTCTTCTATGCTTATTGGCTACTAAATAATTGTGTGGTATGGATCGCAACTAGTTACATCAGATGGCCCATCGCTTGTGTAAATATTTTTGCTAGAAACTATTTTTCCCAAAACCCAAGCCCATGAGAGGTGGATCTACAAATTATACTTTAACACGCCCCACACATTTAAGCAAGAGACTTGGCAACATAAGCCCAAAACATGTACATGTGCGTGTTGGTAGCGTAGTGGATAATAAAACCTTGCAACTTAGGAACTCATGAATTCCTGACTCGGATGAAGGTGTTACAAACTTCCCAAAAGCTGGAGCTAATGATAAGTAGACTGATAATCATGTTATAATTTAACAATGTTTGATTACTGTTTGCAGGCTCTTTTGCATGCTTCTGTTGCCTGCCACAGGAAATTGTGTGTAGATTGGGTACCTGCTAGTGATCTTGAAAATGCTACTGCGGGAGAGGTTAATTTCTTGCCATAATTGCTTGTCTTATATTACTTTATATATGGTATCATCTCACAGGTTGGCTGATATATCTACTTGCAGAATCCTGATGGTTATCAAAGTGCTTGGAATTTGTTGAAGGTCTGCCTAGCCACTTTCATCCTCTGAAAATTGTCGTATTACTGGGAGTGAATTGCCTTGTAAAAATCGTTCTGTTGGTCCTCTTAAGTGATTTGAAAATTTCTTGCCTTCTAGGGGGCAGACGCCATACTAGTTCCTGGAGGGTTTGGTGACAGAGGAGTAGAGGGCAAAATTCTAGCTGCAAAGTATGCTCGTGAAAAAAGGGTCCCTTATCTTGGGATATGTCTAGGAATGCAAATAGCTGTCATTGAGTTTGCACGATCAGTCCTTGGACTACCCGATGCGAACAGCACTGAATTTGATCCCAACACTCAGAACCCTTGCGTTATTTTTATGCCTGAGGTCCCACCTTATTCTATGATCATCTTTCAATATCCCTTAGCCAAATTTAATTATATGATAATATTTGACTAACACATCGACTTTCATTGTACTATTTGCAGGGTTCGAAAACCCATATGGGAGGTACCATGAGGCTGGGGTCAAGGAGGACATACTTTCAGGGTTCCTCAAGTAAATCGGCAAAACTGTGAGTTTCCTTCCTTCTTTTACAAAAAGGGAAAGAAAAAAGTCGTCATCCATTCTTGGGTGGAATCATAGAGTTTTATCGGTTTGACAAATGGTATCTCAAGATGTGGCAAGATATGTCTTAGGCCATTTGTACTGTCAATTGAGAAATAATTGGAGTAATTAGAAAGAATCCATTATCCAGGTCTGGATGTTTAGGATAAATTGCTTTCCAAGTAATTAAAAGCTATGTATACGAAATTTGATTTTGCATACATTTGGTTCTTCCGCCTTCCTCAAGATTTTACTTTCAGCAGTGCCTCGAGCTGTTCAAGGTTGTGAACAATAACTCTTGAGCTTTAACTCAGGGATTACTATGCGAAATACCGTTTTGAGTTCATTTATTTTAGAGATGCACTTTATAAACTAGCGTACTAGAAACATGCAAGTCCAAAATACATTAGCTATTCTTACAATATTTATCCACTGGTTTGAAATTGTGCAAAGTTTTAAACCTTGACCCAGCAGCTCTGTAAAAGATACTTGAAATGCATGTAAACTCTCTTTTGTGTGGCACATTTAGGATAGAGAGTTTGGATCTATCCATTTGTTTTGTAATTATTTTTTGTGATCAATAAAGCCTAGACACTGGAGATATGAAAATGAGATTTCCTGTTTTTTCAGACCAGGTTGGCGGGTACTTGTAGATGTCTTATATATCTTCATTGTTGTCTGTAATACTACTATCCACCAGCACTCTTTACATTTTATATACCGCTGATCATCTTTCATTTTACTTTGTCCATGTTGGTCCATTCAGAAATTATTTGAAAATTAGATTTCTGCTTTTCCCTGGCTGACCTTCTGGGTACTTGTAAATGCATTGTGGATATCACGACCTTGTCTGAACTCTAACATCTCTTTGAATAAGGTCTATAGTCGTTTGAGGAGAAACACTGTAAATAGTATCAGTTGCTTCTCGGTATTTAAACAGTATCAGTTGCTTCTCGGTATTTATCCTTAATATCTGACTAAAACTAAAAATTGTCGATGTCTTTAGATATGGCAATCGAAGCTTTATTGATGAGAGACATAGACACAGATATGAGGTGAGTGAAACAATCATTTCTGAAGCTACACTGCTACTTCAACATTAAATTGACATGCATTCCATCCATATGATAGATATGTAGGGTTTTGTGTTGAAAGTTATAGCTTGATTTTGTCTAGGTAAATCCTGATATGGTTGTACGACTTGAAGATGCCGGTCTCTCTTTTACTGGCAAAGATGAAAGTGGTCGTCGCATGGAGGTATTTCTTGTTATCATATTGTCATGGTTACCGATTTCTGATTGTGGCTTTGCCCTATATTTTGTAAGTTTTTTCATCAACTTCCATTGCAGATTGTCGAGCTGCCTAATCATCCTTACTTTGTCGGTGTTCAGTTTCACCCTGAATTCAAATCAAGACCAGGGAAGCCTTCTGCTCTTTTCTTAGGTACTTTTTCAACTGTTAATGCTGCTTTCAATTCCAGCATATTGGAATCAAGGACTTAGTCTGATCACAATGTCATTTCTTGAATGCGCAATTATGATCGCAAGATGAAGTACTCTTTTATTCTGTATCCACTTTGTATGCAAAAATATCCTGATGGATGGATTTACATAAAAGGTCATCATCGTGCATTCTACGTAAAAGCACAAAATTGATGCCTTCAGATTATATATATGAGAAAGTGGTGGAAGAAAATTAGACCTGTTTTTACTCTTCATGACAGGATTGGTAGCTGCGGCTTGTGGGCAGCTGGACGTTTTTTTGAAGAAATGTGCAGCAAAGACTTGCAGGATGAGCAATGGTTCCTCAACGGTAAAAGCTTATGTGTATGAGAACACAGCTAAGTTAGCTAACGGCTCTTTGGATGGAATTTACTGCAATGGAAATGGTTTACATGTTTGAATGATTGAACTCAGTTGAGTATGATTCATCATTTTGGCCCAGAAATTGATTTCTATATGTTAAGATAAGTCTAGGTTCCATAGTGTGTCAAGAGTGATTCGTTCCCTTTTTTTTAAATGGAAGGGGAAGGAGTATAATTGCAGTGTGAAATAGGACAAATGCTATTTTGTTTGCTAATTGTCAACTGCGTTCAAGGACAGTAACGAGTTTTTTTCATACTAGTTGGCTTGAGACTTTCAGATATGTAACTCTCTACGATATATTAATGATTAACAAATTTTTAATTTAATTTTTCGTTATATTAGCTTGTATTATATAAAGCTAGCAATACTATTCGACGGTAATCACAGTAGACACTTTGTCTTAAGTGCACTTGGTAATTTCATTTTACACATTCAAATTTAAGTTGGATTTATATTTTTGAAATAGTTTAATAATTTTAATCATACTTTCTTTTAATTATGTTTATGCAAGTTTCATGATTCTGTGTATTATTCAGAATCGCAGATGATCTTAAAAGTTTTTTTTTTTTTAAAATCTTCGTATGATCTTAAAAAACTCCACTTCTCATATTATAATTTTCATTGTAATCCTTCTAACAAAAAATGTTGAAATATTACATATAATGCATTATCTCACAATTACGAATCATCATCCAATTAAATCTTGAGCAAAATGTAATTTACCTCCGTGTAATCTAGAAAGAATCAATTGACTTCACGTACTTCACTGTGAATAAATAAGGGTAAAAAACATTCACATACTTTCAAAAAGAAAGCAATTTACCACTGTAACTAAAAAAGAGTAATTTACCTCATTATGAATAAGTAAGGGCCAAAAAACTTCATTTAATTTTGAAAATAAAACAATTTACACCATTTAAAACTAAAAGGATCAATTTATCTCGATATGAATAAATAAGGGTAAAAAAATCTCCTTATATTTTCGAAAAATAAAGCAATTTACCATTGATGAGCGATAGAAACTACCACCACAATCATATAAATTTAATTTAGGTGTATTTTAGTTCTTGGTTTCACATTTAAGTCTCTTTTTCTCATTTATTTATTTATTTATTCTCATCTATGTATTTATATTTCCGGTCATCAAAATTTTTGTCTTAAAATTATGATTTTAAATCATAGGGGCAGTGTCATATATTAACTTCTGATATCAGAGTCAACTCATAAAAAAATATTTATTTATAATTTATCCCTAAATATATATATATATATATATTTATATATATATATATATATATTTATCAATCATAGTTACCGAAATTGCTTTATAGGGGGTATATTGCTTTATTTTCGAAAATATAAGGAGATTTTTTTACTCTTATTTATTTGTAGGGAGGTAAATTAATTTTTTTTAGTTTTACATGGTAAATTACTTTATTTTTTAAATTAGATAGAGGTTTTTTGAAATTTATTTATCACATGGAGGTAAATTGCTCTTTTCTAGTTTTACATTGAGTAAATTGCTTTATTTCGAAAGTAAGCAAAATTGGGTTTCTCCCAAAAAATTCTTCGATTTCTTCCGGAAGCAGATGATTAAATCGTTTAGCCCCGTTCATCTTCGGCGCAAGAGCGCTCGATTAGTGAGCTATTACGCACTTTGGCCCATATTTATTCACAAGGAGGTACGTTGGTCCTTTATAACTTTACAAGGAGGTAGATTACACTTCGCCCTTAAATCTTACGTCCTTTTTATTTTACAAGTATTTCTTGAAAAAGTTTTACAAATGTGTTATGTAGATAGGACGCATTATTCTCGGTAACGTAGCTTCTATATGTCTAACGCACAATTACACATACATACTATATTCTAATACAACCTCAGAATTTCTTCGAAATTATCAAAATCTTTCTAATATCACGTGATGGTACATATTCCACAAATAATTAATTGTGATTGAGAAAATGATAAGTTCAGGGAAACTAAAGAAAAAGAAACAAGCCGATGAAGGAGCTACAATGGCTATTGCTTCTGTGAGGGTATTTTGGTCAATACTTGAAAATTCACGAAATTAATTTCATATTTCAAAATCATACCAAACATCAAAAAATTATTATTCATCGTTTGCTTATCTTATACACGTATCAAGAGTAATTAAATTTGTTGTTACATATATACAGTAGGAAATACAAGGAGCAAATAATTTCATTTCCAAAACAACATATATATGACATATGACAATACAAGTCGGGGTGAAGAAAACCAACACGTACGTATTTTCGGAGCAGGGTTTCTTCACCAGTGAATAAAGTACAGGTCATGCTTGTCACTAATTAGAGATTGCTGTAATATTAATGTTTTTTTGAACTTACTGCAGACCAGGCAACCAGTTTAAATCTTACCATTTGAATAATTACTTGTCAGCAATTTATAATTTCAAGACTTGAAAGTTGAAACACATATCAATAATATTGGTTTTTTTTTTTTAAAAAAAGGGACCACTGAAATGAAAATAAAAAATAATAATTGGCCCTTTTCTTAAAGGGATTTCACGTATAGTGTTAAGAATAAATGGAATTTCAACTCAAAATCAATTGGTCATGAGTAAAATAACTAATATATCTTATAAAGAGCTAGCATAGTTTCTAAATTCTCAATATGAGTCATTTCTCAACAAGCTCCATCATGTGTGACATTATATATAAGGCAAACACCTGGATTGGTACACATGTGACGGTGAATATGCGGGCAGAATAGCCTGGCGGAATAACCAATCGCATGAGAAAACTTATCTGATACTATGTTAAGAATACATGATGTTCCAACTCAAAACTAGTTGGTCATAAGTGTTAGCATAAAATACCCAGCAAGCCAAGCGTTGGCCCGATGGGCTTTATGAGCTCTAGCCCAATTAGCTGTCTCATAAACACTATAAATATAAGGTTCACTCTAGGGTTAAAAAATTCCATTCAATACACCCACTCTCTAAGAATAGCCGTCATCACACTAGCACTGGTGCTGACTTGTAGATCTGATCAGGTTGATTGGACTCGAGGGTCACCGCTATCAGATTCACGTCGGTGAACGGTAATCTCTTTTCGTGCGTTATATTTGATATTTGAGTGCTGATACATGAATCAGACGCGATCGATCCGTCCCCGGGTCAGACCGTTTATGTTTATTTCCGCTACGTTTGGATCTGACGCCGGGTACTGAAACCCAACAGTGGTATCAGAGCCATGTTGCGTTTTGATTCATGTATTTGATGATTAATTTTGTTAGATCGTTCCCAATCGATGCTAATCGTGTTCGATATTTTGAAATCAAACTGTCCGAAAAATTATCAAAAAAATTCACTTCGTTTTTTTTTTAGAATTTTCCGGCAGCCTCGCGCTGCAGCACACGCGGCGGAGAAGCGTTCTCCACCACCGTGCGTCGCCTACGAATGACTGCGCTTCACTGTTCGTCACGGTCAGTGATTTATCGCACAGTATGAGTCGCGAGAAGCCACTGTAATTTTTCCCGAAACCATTCGCGTGCGTTTGTTCTCCATTTTTCCGCGCCGAGTTGCTTTATCTTGTAGAGAACTCGATGTGCGCGGCTCTAGATCGGTGAGATGAAGGCAGCGGCGCGAGATGAAGGCGGCGGCGCGAGCTAGGGTTTCTGAAACCCTAGCCGCCGCGCCTGTCAGGGTGGGGAAGGAGATGAACAGTGCCATTTACCTTAATTTTCGCTTTTCAATTAAAAAAATTATTTTTTATTAAATCCAAAAATAGGGTATTTTGGGTTGAAATTGATTTTCTAATTTTGAATCCAAACTGTTTGGAGTCCATAAATTATTTTGGGTCATTTTAGATGTTTTTATCCGGATATTGTTTTTCAAGAAGTAATCATAAACTTAATTAATTAAAAATATGATTTTTAATTTATTAAGTGTAAATAGAGATTTTACAAATTAATTGTAAATTAGATGAAAATGTTTCATTTAATTTATTTTCCAATTAATCTTATGATTTGAAAGGTAAAATATAGATTTTATCAATTAGTTGAAATTCAATTAATTAGAAATTAAATAAAATTATTTTATTTAATTTGTTAATTTTATTTTTAATTAATGATGCGATTAGTGGGGAAACGATAGAATAAATTAATTATCGTGCTCTAATTACATGTGATGTGATTAGTTTAATTACATATGATGTGGATGCATGGTGGATGATTATGAGCCTTGACCAATATGTTTAGGTGAATGTTTAGGTTTTATTGTTTCATTATAATTATGATTTTGGTTTTCGGGCCTGCGAGCCTGCTCTCTCTTTTTTTTTCTGATGTATCACACCCCGGATTTGTATCCATATTCTCTTGTTTGCTTGATTTAAATGTAAAATCTTTAGAATTAGTGGAAGATCAAGATTGAAGATGCAGCATCATGAATCGAGACTTGTATGATGGAAACAAAATGTAATAGGATTGCATTACATACCTGCATCACCTTAGACAGACTTGTGATCCACGTATGGCTCACATGGATCAATTAGAAAAAGACAGTAATCGTCCATATTTATTTTTATTATGCATATGATGTATGATAAATGTTTGTTTGTATGCTTTATTAGTACATATGATTGCATGAATAAAACATAGTTGCATGAATCCGGCAAACAAACAAGCTAGCACTTGATGAGATTTTAAATGGAGTTAACTCCCTCTTTTGAATATGATTCAAAATTTTAATATCAAACTATGAATGGGAGCTCAAAAGAGTTTGTTGCTTCATGTCTTCCATAAACAGTTAAGCCATGAGACGCTACTCGTGTCAGGTGTCTTGTCTCACCCTCGTGGGGGGCATCTAGCATGAGAAAGCTGTGTATAATTGCCACTTAATTAAGGATGGGGTTCTGTTAACCTTTAATATTGCTCACCCTCGTGGGGTCTTATTGTTCGACATTACCATCCGTAGGATGGGTTTGACGTGAGAATGCATAATTGGCCTGCCTCCGTAGGGTGATGCCAATCACGAGACGAATATCTTGGGGGTTGCATATGATGCAATTGTTAGCTACCTTTAGTATCATGAAGCTGGCTGGACCCTCGCCAGGGCTATCATGAGCTAGTTGGACTCCAAGCCCATTAAGAAAATATGATTTTTCGTTCATTTGTCAAGAGGGTGATAAATTCAAAAAATTTAGTGAGAGCATTCAATAACAAAGTTCATGTTTTTGAAATAATTAATAATCAAACGATTTGCTTATATTTTCTGTTTATTTTTCAGTATTAAAATGGCCAAGAATCCGATTGCATCTATTCTCGATACAAACAAATTAACTGGGCAAAACTACAATGACTGGCTAAGAAATTTGAAAATTGTTCTGGATTCTGAAAAATTGACGTATGTGCTTACAAAGCTATCCCCTGGAAAGGTTCCTGAAGGTTCGACTCCTGGTGAGATTGAAACTATCCAGAAATGGAAGGATGACGATCTCAAAACGCAATGCTATATGATGGCATCAATGTCGAATGAACTTCAGAGACAGCATGAACATATGAACCATGCCGTCGAGATTCATACTCACCTGCAAGAGTTGTATGGTGAGCATACTCGTTCTCTACGTTACAGTGTTGTCAAAGACCTATTCCATGCCCATATGAGGGAAGGGTCTTCAGTCCAAGCTCATGGGTTGAAGATGACAGGTCTTATTGAGAAACTTGCTAGCTTAGATACGATCTTGGAGAACGAATTGGCGTTGGATGTGATCCTCAGTCTCTACCAGACTCATTCAAACAATTTGTGGTGAACTTCAACATGCACAAAATGGAGTGCACATTTGCAGAGCTTGTCAATATGTTGACTACTGCTGAGGCTGCTATGAAAGAGGAAAAGCCTGTTCTATTGTTTAATTCTTCTTCTAAATCCAATAAGAGTTCTTGGCCTAAGAAGAGGAAGGATACTGGGAAGTGTTCTCAGCCTGCACCACAAAAGAAAAAGGCAAAGGGGCCGACTGCGTCAATTAATGAAGAACAAAAATGCTTCCATTGCGACAAACCTGGGCATTGGAGGAGAAACTGCAAGGAATATCAGGATCAGAAGCGTTCTTGACCAGGTATATTCTTTGTTGAAGTTAATGTTTCCATTAGTTCAGCTTCTTGGGTATTGGATACCGGTTGTGGATCACATCTGTGTAATAATATGCAGGTGATGACAAGAAGCAGCAAGCTGCAAAATGATTAGATCTTTTTGAGGCTTGGAAATGGTGCAAGGGTTGCAGCAACATCTATTGGAAAAGTTAATTGAGCTCTAGATTCTGGTTTTGATTTAGTTTTAAATGATTGTTTATTTGTTCCAGACTTGATTAAGAACATTATTTCTATTTCTGTTTTGGACAGAGAAGGTTTTTCTTTTAATATTTCAAATGTGATTTGTCATATTTTAAAGAATGGTTCTATGATTTGAAACTAGCTGATACACCAGTTTGCTTTCAACAAAAGGGAAAACGTAAGGCTGATAATCTATCTCCTGCGCATATTTGGCATGCTAGGTTTGGTCATATTTCTAAGGGAAGGATTAGTAAACTGGTGAGTGAAAAATTGTTTGATTCATCAGACTTGGATTCATTATCCACTTGCAAATCTTGTCTCAAGGGAAAAATGACAAAAAGACCTTTCGGTGGTCATCCTGAGCGAGCCAAAAGTCTGTTGGATTTGATCCATTCGAATGTTTGTGGGCCGTTAAGTGTTAACGCACGAGGAGGATAATCTTACTTCATTACCTTTATTGATGATTACTCGCGATTTGGGTATGTCTATCTTATGAGGTACAAGTCTGAATCTTTTGAAAAGTTCAAAGAATTCAGACATGAATAGAAAAGCAACTAGGAACAAGTGTTAAAACACTTCGATATGATCGGGGTGGTGAATACTTGAGCACCAAGTTCATAGATTACCTTAAAGAGAATGGGATTCTCTCTCAGTGGACTCCGCCTGGAACACCACAGCTTAATGCTGTGGCTGAGCGAAGGAATCGAACTTTATCAGATATGCTTCGATCAATTATGAGTTCCACTGAGCTTCCGACATCGTTTTGGGGCTATGCGCTTGAAACAGCATGTCATTTGTTAAACAGAGTTCCTTCAAAGACAGTTATTTCTACTCCATATATGATATGGAATGGAAAGTCACCTAATTATAATTATTTAAAGGTTTGGGGTTGCACTGCTTATGTGAAGCAGATGGTAGATGACAAACTGTATATGAGATCTATATTATGTTATTTTGTGGGATATCCTAAAGAAACTAGAGGTTATTATTTCTATAACCCACAGGAACAAAAGGTGTTTGTTTCCAGAAATGCTACATTCTTAGAAAATGAGTTTCTAAAGAATATAGATGGGAAGGATATGAACCTTGAAGTAGTTCAAGAACCACAAATGTCTACCCCAATGGAAGCAAGTATAATTTCTGAACCATCAATTGAACCTGAAGTACACGCACCAAGGAGATCTGAAAGGGTTTCAAGAGCTCCTGATAGAATGAATCTACTCCTTGAAAGTAGTCAAGAAATAGACCATGGATAGGATCCTTGGACTTTCAAGGAGGCGATGTCAGATATTGATTCGGGACATTGGCAAGATGCCATGAAATTTGAGATGGACTCCATGTACTCTAATAAGGTATGGACCTTAGTGGATCCTCCTGTGAAATTGTTCTCATTGGTTGCAAATGGATCTATAAGCGAAAGCTTGGGGTGGATGGAAAGGTGATTACCTATAAGGCACGTTTGATTGCAAAAGGTTATACTCAAAGGCAAGGAGTTGACTATGAGGAAACTTTTTCACCAGTGGTGATGCTGAAGTCTATTCGGATTTTATTAGTAAATCTGCATATTATGACTATGAGATATGTCAAATGGATGTGAAGACTGCTTTTCTCAATGGTGACATTGATGAAGAGATTTATACGAAGCAACCAGAAGGATTCACATCCATTGGGAGTGAACAAAAGGTTTGCAAACTCTAGAGGTCTATTTATGGGCTAAAGCAGGCGTCCCAAAGTTGGAATATCCGTTTTGATAACACTATCAAAGAGTTTGGTTTTGTTAAAAATCCGAAAGAAGCATGCGTATACAAGAAGGTTAGTGGGAGTGCAGTTACATTTGTAGTGTTCTATGTCGATGATATCCTACTCATTGGGAATGATATAGGATTGATGAAATCGATTAAAGCATGGTTATCTGCTAAGTTCTCTATGAAAGATTTGGGAGAAGCATCCTATATGCTTGGCATAAGGATCTATAGGGATAGATCTAAGAGGATGATGGGGCTCTCTCAATCTATGTACATAAATACTGTGCTAAAAAGGTTTAGCATGGAACAGTCAAAAAGGGGATATCTTCCAACATGTCATGTTGTTCATCTCTCGAGGTCAATGAGCCCTAAGACTGATGAAGAGAGAGAAACGATGGCATCAATACCCTATGCTTCGGTTGTTGGTAGCATAATGTATGCTATGGTATGTACTAGGCCTGATGTGGCATATGCTCTTAGTGTAACGAGCAGATATCAGGCAGATCCCGGTGAAGGTCATTGGAAAGCTGTGAAAACAATCCTTAAGTACTTACGAAGAACTCATTATATATTCATGATTTTTGGATCGGAAAGTGGAGAGCTGAAACTTGAAGGCTACGTTGATGCTAGTTTTCAGTTAGACGTAGATGACTCTAAATCGATGTCCGGATTTGTATTTAGGCTTAATGGTGGTGCTGTCTCTTGGAAGAGTTCCAAGCAAGACACCACAACGGATTCCACCACTGAAGTTGAATACATTGCAGCATCAGATGCAGCTAAAGAGGCAGTTTGGATGAGTAATTTCATCCAAGAGTTGGGTGTAATTTCCAGTGCAGTTGACCCAGTCTCTGTGTACTGTGACAACAATGGAGCTATTGCACAAGCAAAAGAGCCAATATCTCATCAAAAATCCAAACATATACTGAGAAAATACCACCTAATTCGAGAGATAGCTGGTAGAGGCGATATCCTTATCGAGAGAGTTGCTTCAACAAACAATGTGGCAGATCCACTGACGAAGCCTTTACCACGACTGGTGTTCGAGAGACATCTTGAGAAGATGGGCTTGAGGAACATGGGTAGTTGGCTTTAGGAAATTATTATAGTCATAAATGATATCATTTGAATCAATAGTTGATGAAGTCTTTGAGATTGCTATAGTCCACAGAATGTGGTTACGCATATGATGGTGACCATGAAATACATTCTCGACTGCGATTTCTAAATGTTCCTGGTCGATGAGCCTTCAAGAATGGGATATCGATATATGCTCGTTAGAGACTGGTATTCATGATGTGTCTATTGTAGTGCGCCGTGTTTCATCGGCATTGGCTTGGAGAAGTCAGCACACATGAATAGGTGCTCATTAGGAATGAGTTCACTGAACGACCCTACTCGGAATTCTATAAGTGGTTACCACTTGTCGAGTATAGAATTTCTAGTCATAGTTGTGCACCATTACTTCTCATGACCCGAGGCGTCATTGAGGTCTTGATAGATAACTGTGTACTTTGATTTAATGACTGATCACATGTGGGTCATAAAGTTGTTTTTTGGGTATGCAGTGATGATGTCAGATACCTATGATTGTCGTTGGGGATTCACCACTGGTCTTGATGAACCAGGATGTCCTATGTGTTTTTCTGTATATGATTCAAGGAATCTCTGGCCAGAGTGGGTAGTGCTTGTGAAAAAAGAGTTTTTCATATACGCACACAATGAATCATATAACGTGAAACAAATGCATAGTTATTGAAATCATAAAGGGTCTCGATCAGCCAATGCCCTTGATTCAATCGGGACATATTGAGTGAAAGGAATGTATTGCACGCTAACTATGGCTGACATGTTCTCGTACGTTGCTAGTCATTTGTATCTAGGTCTTCGTGAAGCGCAGATGCTAGGCGCTACCCACGATCGGTAGGTTGTTGCTGAAATTGTATTTCGATCATTGTCTATTAAAGGAGTTTAATTGACAATGGGGCATTCAGGGTAAGCCCAAAAGAAGTTGTTTGACTTCTAAAAGCACAAAGGTTGTGATCATACTGCTATGATACACTTGAGCCTCGCTAGGTCACAATCAACCGGCCGCCGATCTATTGATGAGGATTGAGACTTAAATGTTAAGTGCTCAACGAGTGATTTAGAATAGATGAATTTAATTTTTGAAAGCTCCTCATTCTAGTGGAATTTCTATATTTGAAAATGTTTCATCTATAGAAAGTTCTAAAATTAAATAATTATGTACAAAGGTTGTACATCAAGTTGTTCAATTGTATTGACTTACTTGGATTATGATTTTATTGTTTTGTGTTGGCTTTTGAGCAAGTGGGAGATTGTTAGCATAAAATACCCAGCAAGCCAAACGTTGGCCCGATGGACTTTATGAGCTCTACCCCAATTAGCTGTCTCATAAACACTATAAATATAAGGTTTACTCTAGGGTTAAAAAATTGGGAAAATTTCGGGCCGTTACTATTTGGTAAAAGATTTTTCGGCCCAGTCACCCCAAAAAAATTTCTTTCAACTAGGTCCAATTTTGGTCAAAATGACCAAAATAGTCTTCTGCCTTCCTTGGATCAAATCCTTCAACATTAAAACCCTAGTCTCCAACCCTCACACCAGCCACATGTCCCAACCACCAACGCCGTCGTCGGAAGTTGTCGCTCCTCCCATGGCGTCGGAGCTGCGCGCACTGGTCAAACGAAAACAAAAAGGTTGTGCAAGAAGACAAAATCATCGCATTCTTCTATTTATCATCTATTTACCGATTGTGTTGATTTTGTTTTATATTTCTTATGAATTTCAATTTTTTTGTAATGTCTGTACGTAGATTTTTAATGTGAAACGTAAAAGTATAACGTATTTGAATTGTTCGATCAAACATATGAATGAAAATTTTATATTTATTATCAGTTTCAATTTTATTGTAATGATTGTTTGTAGATTTTTAATGTAAAACTCAAAATTATAATGTATTTGAGATGTTCGATCAATTGTTTGAATGAAAATTTTGAGAATGTAATGATATTGAAACCATTGGTGCATGTAATTTACATGCACCGGCAGTTCATGAGTCTATCGGTGCATGTAATTTACATGCACCGATAGACTCAGTGGTGCATGTAATTTACATGCACCGACAGTTCATGAGTCTCAATTTTAATTTCAATTTAGATTAGTCATAAAATATAGATTAAATAAATCAATAACAGCCGTGTTTGATGCACGCTTTTGAATGAGAGGGAGAAGTGAATCGATCCTATTTTCAACTCACTCTCCCACTATATTGTCAAATAAGGTAGAAAGTGGAGTTTAGATGATTTGTGTGCAACAAATGATCATTCAATAAAATTAAAAACTTGCTGAACTGTCCCACGCTTAAAATCACCGAAGCATGACGTAAAAAAAAACCTACTGATGGCCAAGTTTAAAGGTACAAATAGTCATACTATGTCATGAGAACTATCGGTGCATGCAAATGTTGAGTCTACCGATGCATGTAATTTACATGCACCGGTAGACTATCGGTGCATGTAATTACATGCACCTGTAAATGTTGCTTGCTTGTTGATCTTATAACAAATTAAAGATACAATATACTGGTGATGAAGACCTGAAAGGACCTTATACTCTCTCATCGCTTGTACAAAAGAGTAAATGATACTAATTTGAGAAACAATGCAAATTTTGAGTCTACCGGTGCATGTAATTTACATGCACCTAATTTACATGCACCGACAGACTATAAGTGCATGTAAATTACATGGACCGGTAAAATTTTGAGTCTACCGGTGCATGTAATTTACATGCACCGCTCAATTTTACATGCAATGTACTAGTAATTTTACATGCACCGCATGAATCGATTTTAACATGCACCCCATGAGTCGATTTTAACATGCACTGCTAAATTTTTTTGCACCGCATGAGTAATTTTACATGCACCACATGAGTAATTTTGCATGCACCGCATTAGTAATTTACATGCATCTCATTACTCAATTTTACATGCATCGCATGTGTAATTTTACATGCACCGCTCAATTTTACATGCACCGCAAGAGCCAATTTTTATATGCACCGCTCAATTTACATGTACTGGATGAGTCAATTTTTACATGCACTGCTCAATTTACATGCACCGCTCAAAAATATATAGATATATATCTGATGTTATGTAGGACCAATACAAGAAAATAGATGTTATGTAGTTGGCTAACATGCCGATATCATTTCTGACAGGAATGAACTTCGATCCCATCTCGGTGTAGAAGGATTTGGATTTTTGATTTCATCAGTCCAAAAAATATTTTATTTTAAAATATTTGATGATGTTTCTTCAAATTCCTGTGGAATACAAGAAATTTACTTTATATGAGAATACCAAAGTTGATAGAAGAAGACGGCTCATACAAATCTTAAAAATATGCTAATTTATCCCTATGACTATATCCATCTTGCAGACTCCTCTGCGGAAAGCAAAACGCTAACACCAACCAAATAACAAATTGAAAGCAGTAACCCAACGAATTCAATCTGCAAAACCAAGAACTAAACACAAGTGAATGTGATTACTTCCGCAACTGACGGTCTTAAATCTGTTCAAACGGTGATTAAGAGCAAGTCGCCTGGTTTATCCAGAGAACTAGACGTCAACCATGAAACGTTGTCAAATCTTGATGTACCGGAGCAGCCAGTGGCCATGGTAACCAAAACCGATCGGGAAGACGACGATGGAGGTGGGATGAAGAGGAGAGTTAGACAATCGCTGTCGATATTGAGAGGCACGAAGAGGAAGATGTTGGTGAACAGAGCGACTCTCGAAACGTAAATGGGGCCTGGATGAGCAGGATTAGGGTTTTGATAAAAGGGGTATTTTTGTCATAATTAATGGACTAATTTGATTAGGGTTTAAAAATATAGACTTAGTTGAAATAACTTTCTTATAATATGTATTTATTTGTTAAGAAAATAATTTAGGTGATTTAGTTGAAAGAAGTTTTGGAAGTTGGTACCTTCTTGTAATTTCCTCTAAAAAATTCCATTCAATACACTCACTCTCTAAAAATAGCCGTCATCACACTAGCACTGGTGCTGGCTTGTAGATCTGGTCAGATTGATTGGACGCGAGGGTCCCGCTATCAGATTCACGTCGGTGAACGGTAATCTCTTTTCATGCATTATATTTGATATTTGCATGCTAATACATGAATCAGGTGCGATCGATCCGTCCCCGGGTCAGATCTGTTTATGTTTATTTTTCGCTGCGTTTGGATCTGAAGCCGGGGTACGAAAACCCAACAATAAGTGGAGTAAATATATATCTTATAAAGAGCTAGAATGATTTCTAAACTACCAATGTAGATACTAGAAAAAGGGGTTTGTATATATCCTTAAATAATGCTTCTGTATTCACGGGAGTTTTAAGAAAGATTCAACCTCTTTCGTTTTCTCAAACTTAATATTGTCGTGTTCCATCCCCAGTAACGCTCTGCTGCATCGATATATGGATCTCAAACTATATATTATAATCCTAGCGTCGTAGATTTCGAAGATTTATTATCTCTTACACCACTTTGTGTGATTATTTTACGTATATGGGACACTCGCCAAAAACGTGGAGGCTTGTGAATAATATAATGAGTTTGTAGTTTGTACATTTTTTTTTTTTTAAAATTTGACCATTGCCATTTGTCCTGCATGCTCCTTGCTTTTCAGAACTTGTCAAGCGTTCATAAAAATAGAGGATAAATTCATTTCAAATGTTAATGGCGGATTAAAAAACTTTGTTTTGAAAATAGGCAGTGGATTAATCTCTGTAGTTTTGAAAATAGACAAATTACCCTTATGGTTTGAAAATAGCCAATGTATTTGAAAATAAACATTTTACCCCATGTGATTTTGAATTTAGGCACTTTATTTCCTTGTGGTTTAAAAAAATGGCATCCACGGAATGATATTTTGCACTTATTCACAAACTACAAGAAGATAAAGTGCATATATTCAAAACCACGTGGAGGTAAAATGCATATTTTCAAATCAAATGAGATAATCTGTATATTTTCAAAATCACATTAGGGTAAAATTCAAATTGGATAATATGCCTATTTTCAAAATCACAGGAGGTAATCCGTCACTGGCTCTTATTTTAAGATGTCAAAATATAATTTCTGAAGTGCAAAGTAATTTTTCAATTAAATTTGAGAAAGAACAAACAAAAAAGAAACAGAAGTTCGATTTGTAACGTCTGTCTAGATGACTCCAATTGTGTAATTGAACTAATTAATTATGCATCTATTTCTTTCTTCTGTCTCAACAAAATTATAATAATCCCATCTTGTTTGTATCGATACCAGTTCTGTCTTTTTTTTTTTTCCTTTCCTTTTTTTGTTTTAACTTTAATTAAGTCGCATGCTGTCAACTTTGGATTTAATCCTTATATAATTCTCGTGCATACACGTAACTTTTCAATGCATGGTTTTGTTCATGAAGTTCCCATGAATTAATATAGACCTGATCCTACTGCAATACATTTTATTTTCTTTCTTCTTCTTCTTTTTTGCAAGGACACGCAGAACAACGTTGTTTGATTCAACATGATCATGTCCGATCAAACTTCACTCGAGACACCACCACCACCACCACCAGCTAAAGAAGGAATACTACTTTCTCCAATTAATCGTGAAATGAGTAAACTAGATGTTGAAGCAGATCATATGGTGATCATCAAGACCCAAAGTACTATGCCTGAAGCACAAGAAAACGCACAAGGAACTGAAAATGCCCATTACACTCTTCTTCTACTGATAAATTACGTCTGTCTTTTTGTGGGCTCGGTTTCTTCAAGCCTGATCTCCAAGTTCTATTTCAATCACAGAGGTTCCAGCAGATGGGTCTCCACATGGGTTCAGTCCGCCGGTTTTCCTATCCTGCTTCTTCCAATATATCTGCCTCACCATCTTTTCAAATCTTCTAAGAGGAGGCCTTTCTCCGGATTTACTCTGAAGATTTTTCTCCTGTCCATCGTTGTGGGCGTCTTTATGGGACTCAACAACCTTCTTTTTTCTTGGGGGACTTCGTATCTACCCGTGTCCACTTCTTCTCTTGTCCTGTCTTCCCAACTGGCTTTCAATCTCACTCTCTCTATGGTTTTAGTGAAACAAAAGGTGAACTTCACAAACCTCAATTGCGTCCTACTTTTGACTCTTAGTTCGGTGCTTGTAGGCTTGGGTTCTAGCCACGACAAACCCCCTGGTTTCACTCGTGCCAAGTACTTGGTGGGATTCCTGTCAACTCTAAGTGCTGGCTTGCTGTTTGCTCTGTACCTTCCGGTAATGGAGCTAATATATAGGAAAGTGGACTGCTATGGTATGGTGCTGGAAATGCAGCTGGTGATGGAAATGGCGGCAACGGTGTTCGCCACTGTCGGCATGGGTGCGTTTGATGGCGGTTTTTCAGTGATGAGGGTTGAGAGCACAAGGACGTTCGACATAGGTTCCACTGCATACTGGTTGACTGTGGTTTCGAGCTTGATTGCATGGCAGTTTTGCTTCGTAGGAACTGCGGGAATAGTATTCATGACGACGTCTTTGACTGGAGGGATATGCATGACGGCGCTGATGGGGGCGAACATTGTGGGTGGCGTGATAGTTTACGGGGATAAGTTCAGTGGAGTCAAGGCGGTGTCCACGGTGCTATGTGTTTGGGGTTTATGTTCCTATCTCTACGGCATGTATGTCTAAAGAATTTTAGATAAAGAATCAAGTAATCATTCCATTAATGATCCGACGGAATAGATTAGTTTTAATTCAATTTAGGCAAATAAAATTAATTACGAATATAAGGAATAGGGCTACTACAGCTTATCAAAATGGGCTGATACCGAGCTGACCCAATCCCCAGGTAGGTTGGCCAGAATTTTTCAGCCCGCCACACAGGTAAGCCGTTTGAATTGAGGGTTAGGATGGATTGGCAAGTTGAATAATATTTTAATTAATTTATAATAAATAATTAAAATATGATTTATTTAATAATTTTAATTTATTAAAAGATCCGTCTACATGCAACCCTATCCTGGAGGCTGGCCCAACCCATTTGAGTCACCGGTTGGGTAGGCCAACCCATTTGAATCGAGCTAGACTATTTTGATAGCTATAAGGGCTACCTAGCTATATGAACCATTCATCATTTGTGATGTATATTGTCCATTATACATCAAAATATCTAAATATTAAGATTGTGTTTTCTTCGAATAATATGATAATAATGATAAGTTATATTGTAATTAATAATGTGACGATATGATAATAATGATAAGTTATATTGTGATTAATAATGTGACGGATAGGAATTAAATAGTTTTGGATAAATAATAATATGTTTCCTTTAAATAATTAAGATTGAGATTATGATTATATAATAAATTATGTTTTATCTCGAGGTTCTTATTATTAATATTATATTATTTCGATGTAATAAAATTGTGATCGTAAGTATCATAGAAAAATATGATCTTATTTTTCTATTTTTCTATTTTTATTTATTTAAATAATCTTTTTTATTTACGCTTAGAATTTTCATCAAAATTTCATCATTTTCATATTTTTTTATTATTTCAGATCTATTCCTTTTTACTACAAAAATAAATATTACATAATTTTATTATTTTAGATATCATAATAAAAAAGTTTATATTCATATAGTTCATTTTATTATTTTTACTTAAATATAGATATTTCTAATTTAATATATATTTATATAAAATTTAAAATTTTAATTATTAAAGGTTTTTATTATTTTTATTTAATTTTAAATAATAATATAAATAGAAAATAAAAAAGGGCAGATAAGAGTTTAACCATTATCTACCAGCTCATCCCTTGATCTTTAACTTGATGCCAAAAAATGTAGAGAATATGGAAAAGAAAATTATCATATCCATAAACAGTGAAATCGCAGTCGCTCTTGTATTTGAGGACGTGTATCGCAGTAACGACATCGATGGGGGTTTCCGGGGTGGCGCATCCGCCACTGCTGACGGTGGCATCATCTATTAACCAAAGAAGCTTGCCCGTGCGTTTGTTTAACAGCAAGCATAGGTGGCTGGAGGCGCGGAAATCGCTTCATTTCTGGTTTGGTGTTCGTCAATAAGGAAGATACCTTCTCCACCTCCGTACCAGCCAAAGAACAGACTGAAGAAGGTGGCGACCCAGTTCCTCAGGACCTTGAATATGTCTCCCAAATTAAATCAGTTGCGACATTTCTTCTTTCGAATCCGTTAACCCAAAAAAATGTTTACTAGTTTTCTGTTCTGCGAACCTATTGTTTACAAAATTCGCCATTTAGGTTTTGGAGCTTCTCAGGAAAAAAACAGGGACATGCTATTCAATGAGGTTAGATTTCTTTTCCTCCTCTTTTTTAGTTTATTACCTTCATAGTTGTTATCGTGGTGGCTTCACTTCGTGTTCTCAACGTCAATTATTCTTTCCAAAATCTCTGTCTGTTTCCGTTTATTAGCTCCTGGATTTTGCGTCTTAACCCTCTTCCTCTTCTTGCCCAGTCAATTTCAAACTTTTTTTTAATCGGAATGCTATTATTTATTAAGGTAAAATTGACTGTTATGATTGAAGATCCCAGAGATGTTGAGGGGAGGCGTCTGCTGGGCATTGATGATGAAATTGCTCCAACCAGGGATGATCTAGCAGATGCTTTGGTACAGGTATCTTCCCTTTGGCGTTCTATGTTTGGAAGTTCTTATACTAACGGCTTCCTATCTTTTCTATAATGAGGTGCATATGTATCTTTACTTCAATTATTTTTATCTATATATTAAGCAAAACCAAGACTATGCAGAAAATCTTGCTTCAGGTGGCTTAGAAGTTTCTTCTATCTATTTTGATGTACGAAATCTCTGTTACCATGTTAGAAGGTTTTTTTTTTTTTCCAACCCTCTAATATTTGATATATGGATCAGGGAAAATCATTCGAATTGGTAAACCTCTGTGTACTTGAGTTGTGTATATTCCCGAGTTTGAGTTTTTACATGGATTTAATTGTATTCTAGGTAAATGAAGGAAAAATTCCAAAAAATCGTGTTGCTTTGCAAATGTTAGCGGAGGAAATGATTCAGTGGCCTAATCTGGAGGTAATTTGAAACTTTCTAGTGATTATCAACTACTGCTCGTCAGTTGTCTTATGTAGTATTTAAATTTGTCATTCTATATTTGAAGTTTCAATCAATCAATGAGTGTTTTAATGTCTTCTTGGTAGTAAAGAATCATCACAAGTCACAAGGTGTTGGCTAGGGGTGCTTATTGGCCTGAACCGGTTCGGTCCGGACCGGAACCGGCCGGTTCCGGGGCCGTTAAGGTCGGAACCGGTCCGGTCGGGTAAGGAACCGGATCGGTTCCGGTTCCGGGCCGAACCGGTCCGTTTTCTTTTTTTTTTTTTAAAAATATTTTCAAAAACTTTTATTTATTTTTTATTTAATGTTGTAAATGTTTCCTCAATATTCATCACAAATTCAATATATTCCTTCTTCATTTCATAATATAGATGCATACAAATAATTGTAAAGAGATGGCAATTAAAAAATCAAAATAAAAAATTATTGCTGTTTAGCAATCTTCATAATTGATAAGTATTGTTTTTGCGTTCTCTTCTTCTTGCTCGTCATAATGGTTTACGAATTCGTCAACCGCCCCATCTCTTCTATTCTTACATTCTGCTTCAAACCAATCTTTAAGTAACGTGAGCATGCATAACGAATCAGCAGAGAGAATACTTCTGTATTCTCCAATAATTCGGCCACATGTTGAGAATGCAGATTCAGAAGCGACGCTTGAAACTTGTACCGCATACACGTCTCTAGCCATTTTGGCTAAGATGGGGAATTGTGCCGCATTTGACTTCCACCATTGTAACACGTCGAAGTTGTCTTCCGTTACAAATTGATAATTCAGATAAATTTGCAACTCAGTCGACGTGCTAGTAGAAGCTCCTTTTCCCTTAAGTTTTTTCCTGCCCAGCAGTCTAAGCAAATTGATGCCCCCACCTTTAGTTTGAGCTTGGGGTTGTTCTTCAGCAGGCCTTTGTTGCGATGATTCACTTGCCTGTTGATTATAATACAATTGAAACATATTTTGGAGAGATTGCATTGTAGACGTCTTTTGATCGTCAACAACCTTCCCCAAAACTTTAGCATAATATTCAAAAAAGATCTCAAATGAAGATAAACATTGACTAGGATCTAGCAATGTTGCGATGCAGTGCACGTGTGGGATTTGTTCCCAATATTTTATAAATTTAGTTTCCATTGCACTAACAAAAGCATGCAAGTCATAGTCATCTCTAAATTCTATAAACTTATCAAATATATTAAATACTAAAGGAAGAAAATAAACAGAAGTTGGATAAGTAACACCGGAGAAGCGTTCCGTCGCTTCTTTGAAAGTACCTAACAATGATACACAATTTTCAACAAATTCTCAATCCTCATTAGTCAAATAAATACTATCATCGCTATCAGGCATTTGATATGAATTATAAAATGGAGTTAAAATGTCTTTGTAAGGTAACATAGCATTCAACAAATTGTACAATGAATTCCACCTAGTTTCTATTGGTGATGGAAAAAGAAGATGCTTTAAACCATTATATAAACATAATTGTTTCCAATCGCGCTTTACACGGCTCGTGCGTAACCATTTAGCGCAGTATTTCATTTTCTCAATACATGCTGAGTGATTGTCCTCATAACCAACTTTAACAGCCAAATTAATCACATGACATGCACATCTAACATGAAAAAAAACACCATCAAGCATTGGTTTCAGATAGGTCTTTAAATCACGCATCGCAGCATTGTTATTCGCTGCATTGTCTAATGTGATCGAAAATACCTTATCCTGAATTCCATAATGTCTACAAGTGCTGAATACATATTTAGCAATTACATAACCAGTATGTGCACAATCTAACTCATCTAAAGACAAAATCCGTTTTTGCATACACCAATTATCATAAATCCAATGACAAGTGACAACAAGATATGAATCTGAATTTACATTTGTCCAAATATCGGTTGTTAAGCTAACCCTACAAGGCAAACTAGAAAGATGTTGAAACAATGTATTTCTATATTCAACAAATACGTCCATACAATTTCTTTTTAGTGTGTGCCTGGAAATATGTTTAAACATGAGTTGTATAGACGAAGCAAATTCAATAAAACCAGCATGTTCAGCTTGTATAAAAGGTAGTTCACATCTAATCACATATCTAACAAGTGACCTACGGTTAATTTCAGCAGTTAAAATAAAATTCGTGCCAGTGAGAACATTAATTTGTGCTTGTGTTGCTTCTCGACCTAATGGTTGTAATGTTGTCTCATCAAAATTATGTTTTTTTACTAAGTGTTTTTTAAATGTTCCAGTGCCTCCACTGGAACCACCAGCTTTATATGAATATTGCATTTTACATAATTTACATATTGCAACAGATTCGTTAGTACCTTCTTTTTGACCGAGTTCAAAGTGATCCCATATCTTACTTCTTTTGGCACGAGTCGGTTGTCTACTCGTTGCTGTAGTGGCTCCGGATGACTCCACTTGTTGTCTCTCTTGGGCTTGGGCAGCAGGAGGTTCGACAGGTTGCTCGGGTTGTTGTGGTTCGACATTCATAGATGAACCACCAACATTGAGGTCAGCAAAAAAATCATAGCTTTCATTTAACTCAGGTATTGGTACGGGCAAATTCATTGTCGAAGATGAACTCAGTGATAGACGACCCGGGATGAGACTACGACCCTGGCTACGACCAGCGCCGCTGCTAGATGGAGATGCCATTATTATATATAAATTGTAGATAGCACAATCGAGAGGAAAATATGAGATTGAAGTATAGAATTGTGAGAAGAATGGATTGTGAGAAGAATGAATTGTGAGGAAAAGAATGAAAAATATGCACATATTTATAGATTTCAAAAAAATAAAAATAAAAAATAAAAGTAAAAAATAAATAAATTGAACGTTGGCAACGGCTAAAAATAAATAAATTGAAGCCAACGGCTTTAGCCGTTGCCAACGTTCAGCATGGCAACGGCAACGGCTATAAAGCCGTTGCCATGCTGAACAAAAAAAAAAAAATTTATTTATTTATTTTATTTTTAAATGTTACCGGTTACGGTTCCGGGACCGGTTCCAAACCGGTAGCACCGGAACCGGTGGTGCTACCGGTTTGGATTTAAAAAACCGCCCCGGACCGGTTCGATACCGGTTCCGGGGCGGACCGGAACCGGTTAGTCCGGTTCCGGTTTCGGACCGGACTAACCGGTCCGGTTTCGGACCAGGTCCGGATCGACCCGGTCCGATAAGCACCCCTAGTGTTGGCTACATATAACTATTTTTTGCTTGATGATAAATGATTCAGTATTATCATCTTACACTCCCTTCTCCATGTTATATGTTCGAGTATGCTTAGTCATTTCTGATCTGACTCACTTTCCTGAATATTTTGCATTTTCAATGTCGAACAGCAACTGCTATATCGCATAGCCATTCAGAAAACCGATGAAATTCCCCACAATCTCCACACTAGTTACTACTCTATTATGTGCATATCATTATATTATTTTATTTTCTCCCCATGATTAGGATTACTGTCTTAAAAGAAATTCTCAAAGTGGGAGTTAACTGATTCTAATCATTTTCTTAAATCTTTTTGAAGTGGTTACAAATCCATGAGTTGGATCGATTTTAAATAGTTAAATAGTACACTTGATTTCATTTTCCATGATGGTTTGGTAGGTTGAAGCACCAAAGAAACAACCTAGTAAATCTTTATATGCAAAAGTTACAGATATTGGTGTGAATGTGCAAGAGGCTTCTAAGAGGCTAAATATAGATTGGGATTCAGCTGATGAATTTGAAAATGCTGAGACAGATGATTTGGAAGTGCCACCTGCAGTGGTAGGTTTTTCCTTGCTCTAAACATTAAAACATCAAGTCTATGCAAGCTAACCTGCCTCTGGCTGCGTAAAATATTTTTTGTCCGTAGCGTGGTGGTGATCGTTCGACTCACATGGGCCAATCCCATGAACATCACTAGTTTGATACAATTTGCCATAAACATGTCATATCCGTGTTCTAACATTATATTGATGCGTTGCTCGTGACATAAATTTCCACGAATTTTTTTACAAAATGTCGGAGCTAACTGGGATCTCCCCGCTGATGACCATATACTTCTCGCAGGGATACGGAGCTCTTTACTTGGTTACGGCATTTCCAGTCATTATCGGTATCTATGTTGTGCCGATTCTATTTAACAACTCTCTCCAGTAGAGATGGACGAGCAAAAGTGCATTGAAGGCAATTATTTTTATTTTGTTTTAAGTTCTGCCACACTACAACATAGATATCGATGGTGTTACATTTCCAGTTTGGGTTTTTTTTAATAGCGAAAATGAAACCATTCATTTAAATTGAATATTTATAAATATAACTGGTTCAAATAAATCTGCAACTCAAAACACAGTTTTGAAATTTAAAAATCAATTAACTTTCCAAAATTTCAATATGGTAAAAGAATAATTAAATTAAGGATTTCAATGAACGAGCATAGTTAGGGAGAAAATGTGTCTTAGTTGGTTTATATTAGATATATATAATGTGATACGTTATAATGAATTAATCATACAGTTTTAATGAATCCAACAACTCTCAAATAAAATGTTATTTATAATTTTATAACATTCATAGTCAATGTTATATGTTTGTTGTGTGCGACAGGATATGATCTATACAAGAATTTCTCATAATCACCGTCTTTATGGGTACTATCTGCTACCGTATTGTCTTTTCAATATAAAAAAACGCCCTTATCACACTTTTATTGGTGTACAAATTTTAAATTAAATAAGTTTGAAGCATTATTATAAAATTTATTGTTTACTTTTGAACCAAATAAATCGAACTTAAAACTTATACCAAAAACAGTTAAATTTTGAGTTGTTAGTCGACTCTATATAACTCCGAGTTTGACCTCGGGTTTTAAATGAACTCTTCATCTGTCTTCAATTCTCCACCCATAAACACATAATTAACTGTGAAATGGAAGAAGCCATGTCAATATATGATCAGTCACATCTATCAGATAACCTCAAAATCTAAATGGATGTCCAATTGCAAGGAACGGTAAACTATGTTGAAAATATCAATCGTCACGGAAGGACTAAACGAATATCATTGTCTGTACTTCAACTAACTACTAACTGTTGCTAAAATGAGATTTTGAAGAAACCTTTCTCTAAAAGAACCTTAATTTATTTGAAATAAAACTCCTATTCAAAGTTTACAACTTAATCAAGTCAACTGAATATTCAAAAGCAAAGTGATCTCATCAATCATCAATCCAATGATATTTGAAATTGATCTTCTGATAAATATGAAACTCAATTTTCCTATAATCATTACTGTAACTCCTAGCAAATCAGCAAAATTTTTTTTGGCTCACAGCAACCTGCTGAGGGACTTAATGAGCAGCTTCAAGTTCCTTCGTGTGGCTTCATCCCCAGTGAATCCCAATATATCTGAGCTTATATTCTGCATGTTGATTGACAAAGAAAAGGATATGAAATTTAGCAACATTTAAATATTGCCTGATACTAAGAGGATTAGCAACTACTTCACCCTACCTCAATGTTTTTTAGGGTGAAAATTAAGGTATGAATAGACTTCTGCATTAATTCCTTGTTTTCAGGAGTCATAATTGATGAATGCACCATTCTGCAGAGTTCAAACATAAAGCTCCATTAGTCCATTATAACGTGATTCAAGTCAAAACACATCAAATGATAACATACTATTTTGGCCGAATATTTAGAAACTTTGATACTCAAATCATCAGATGGAACCTTGTTACATCAATTAGATCATTCAACCGTTGGGTAGATAATATAATGTAAACATGAGGATTAGTCGACATTATTGATGAAGATAAATTCAGGTTTACAGCCCTTATGGAACAAGAAAAAACAATGGGAAAGTCAAGATTTCCGTCTCTTCCATCATGAATAGTCGCTCTGGTAATGCAGTTCGGTTGGCGAGAAAAGCCAAAGAAAGAAGGGGGCACAAGCAAGCGCAATAATCAAAGCAGGGCAGGATCGAAGTACTTTGCCGTGGATACATTTCTAGTTTTGCCTGATTCAATTTAACCTATATTGTTGTGCCAAAACCTGATTAACAGGAACTTCGTCATCACTATTAGCAAGACTGCAGGGAAGGAGATCTCCAATTTCTCCCATTCATTTCTTAACATTTTGCTCGAAGATTCTAAAGATTGATTACATTCAAATGTTAAATGCTTAGCTTATGTCACGAGTTCTAAACACGAAGGAAGTAAGCCAAATTACTAAAATCATTGCATTACAGCTCTTACGATCACGAATTCAAGCTTTTATGTTTTTTCATCTCGTGAGTTTTTGAAAGGAGAACGATACAGATGCAGCTGTTTTTCCAAGGAATTGGTACGGGATGGGCAATAGTAGATGTTGAACACTTAAAAAGGAGTTCGATATTCTAAAGAGAGAACACATAATGCAATATTTACATGATTAAGTTCTAAAGAACTGCATACATGGAAAACATGCCCAGAAACAATAAAAACTTTTACAAATCCCTCTCATATAGAATAAAATCATCGTCTCTGTATATAAGAAATATATTAGGGAGAAAAATAATTGGAGAGTTTCGCTCTTAATATACAACAATATCAGCATCTCTACATACAAGTAAGAAAATATATTAGAGATAAAAAAAATTGAAATTATCAAAATTATATAAAAAAGATCTATCATAATTTTGAAGATATCATATCCGATTCCAAAATATATATTTTTATTTCCAGCACTTACCAAAGTTGAACGTGGTAAGATAGATTGAAGTGTTTAATTTCAAACAAAAAAATGGTCGAAATCATATTACAAAAGTTGTTTCCAAGATAAAAGGGACAATACAGAGAACAGAGATCATGTGTTTAGTCTTATGTGAAAAGTAACAAACAATATTCATAATTGTGCCCACAAATAAAATACATGAAGACAATGTAAAATCGATATGTGACCATGACAGAGAGGTAACCAGTAGAGATTCAAAATTGTGGTTACTGCACACCACCCTGGCTACTTTTGAAGTGAAAAATAACAAGGATCGCTTTTTTATTACTTATATTTTTTATTTTCACAACACTCGGGGCGGAAAATTCTTAGTGTCCTGCTCTGATACCAAGTTCTATGTAAGATAGATGGTAAAAAGAGAAAGTGAGCTTTATTGAATTTACATTACTTGTTAATATATTATTTACAAAGTACTCATCAAAATTATTACAAGTCACAAGTTAACTTATTTTCTGTGGCTTTATTCGCTCATCAGATAATGTGAATTATGATGCCTATTAATTCAAGTTTGTGAGGCATAAGAGACTTTACATCTACATATAATTATACTTGCGTCAAGGTTTGGAGTCTCATTAATTCACCTCAAATAACACATAATATTACTTTACCTCACATCCTCAGAAGCTCGTGCAAGGCTTTTGGTTAAATTCTCAACTTCCTTTAGCAAACCACTATTATTAACTTCAGCTAGCAAAGGCTCAATATCTTCAGCCATGGCCGTAATCTGAGAAATCACTATATCAAAGATAGAATTTTGCATGAGAATATATTCAATGCTACAATGCTGCAAAGTACGTATTAAATTTATTTAAAAAGGAAGCAAGACAACGAGCTAACAGGGTTATTCAATAGTAGCAAGTTTGTTTAATTCAAATTTACCAACAGAGAACCATATTATATTGAAGAAGAAAAAGCCACATCTGAATGCCTCAAATATAGCATCAACGTGGTGCTAGAGTAATTCATCATCAATTTCCAAGGTGAATCAACAAAGTTTTTGAGATACAAAGCTACAAAAAAAAAAAAAACATAGCAAAGCATGAGTAGACTTCAGGGAGGTCAAGCTCAAAGAGTTGTTCTATACAGAGTTCCATTTCATAATAAAAACATCACACTTTCTTCTTATAGATGGATAATAACTGAAATATTGAATTATGACTAAATTTGCAGGAATGAGATTACAAATCCTGGGAAAAAATCAAAATAATGTGACTGATTAGACAATAAGTATAACTGGGGTTCGTGGTGGTGGAGGAACTTGATCGGAAAAAAAGATCCGGCAGTTCGTAGATTTCCGGACCTAACAATGTTCGTCACACATGAACTGAACGGGAACTGAACGGGAGCGGACAATTCCTCCTCTCCCTCTTCAGAGAATGGTCAGAGCCTTTGTGTGTCTTGAAATTATATTAATTTTTTTTTGTTACAGCTATTGCAGCTGCTGAAACAAAACAGCCAATTCCTGAGGAAAAAAAATGCACTAAGTAACATAAGTTTGGGCAGACCAAACCTTTTTAAGCAGCGGTCGTGCTTCTTCAATAACAGCAGAAACTCGCTCAGCTAAAGCATAGGCATTTGTAACACCAATATCTTCCATTTCACGCCCAATGCGAGTAAAGATTCCAACCAATACGTCCAAACTCACCCCTTGTTGTCCCTTTATCTTTTGTCTGTCACATACAATTAACCCCTCTTTTAGACAACCGACGTGTAGAGGCCCGACAGAAGGTGTTGGAATGGGTTCTCGTGGGGTGATATCAATAAGAGTTTCCATCAGCAGACCAGACTGATTGACTTCAATCAATGAATTCCGAGGTATTATAACTTTATCATCTTCAACCTAAAAAGAGAAAAGGAAAAAAAAGAAAATCATGACAAATAATCACTGCGTGCATTGATTGCCCCAGGTGTAGAAGAAGTAGAAAGTTTGCCTCACTTCAACTACAGCTTCAATACTCCGTAAGGATGGATTGACAGACACCACATTGCCAACATTTATCCCTCGAATCCTAACTGGTGTTCCAGTGCAAATGCCACTGGCCTGATCAAACTCAAAAACAGCCAAATACTTCCTGAAATTGGATCGCAATTGAAAACCCCTCAACCAAGCCAAGCTAAGCGCCAATAGAACCGTCCCCGAAACAAGAAACAACCCGACACCACCTTCCCATATGCTTTTCCTACCAAAACCAAAATCACTCAAGGGTCTCAAAGTTTGCCTCCATATAGTCCGGGTGACGTTCATAACCACAGAGAGCGGGTTCTTTGATTCAGTAGACGTCACATCATGTTCGGCATAACCCATATCACCTTTGACAACTAAGGACTTCTTCTTCTTGTGTCTCAGATTAGCTGCTGAACACGGGAAGAAATTCAATGAACCATTCCCAGAAACGTAGGTGATAGAACTGGCAGACAACACTTGCGAGCTTGTTGAAACAAAAAGTGTTGAATTTCCTACCATATTGTTTTAATAATCACAAAAATGTAGTGAAATTTTTTTCGTAAATGTATTGATATATCTGATAGTCCTCAGTAGGGAACGAATCCCAGCATTTTCTCGCCCTTGATCTTTGACGGCATGAAAGGGTAATCAGTTCTAGAAACGAAGAACCTACATATACATTTATATGTATATCAGAAAACAAACAATTTTCAGAAGGTAAAAACGTGGTGAAATGAGCATCAAACAAAAATAGCAGAATGTGGAACATATAGAGATTAAGAAACAGGATACCTTTTCCGATAATATGTATTCAGAAACGCATTAGCATAATGAAATAGAAAGTAACTAGAGTACAAATTTTAGCTGTGCCTGAAATCGAAGCCCTAGCTGTAGCAGCTATAACCGCAGAGTACCGCAAACAGAGAGAAAGAGAGGGCGTAGCCACGTAGGGGATGAGTGGGATAGTCTGGGCCGTCACCTGATAGATGGGCTGGGCCGACATTTTGAACTAAAGTTGATTGGACAAAAATAATTTATTGATAAAGCCCAATAGTAACAACAATGGTAATAGAAATCAGAAGGGCTTGGGGATAGGAGGAACAAAAAATGTGGCCTGGATGAACTCGTTCTATTGATTTTTTCCTAAATCAAAGGGCCAATTTTTTTTATTTTTTAAAAATATATTTAGTCAACTGGTTGACCAAGTCTTCTTTCGTGTTATATTGTGGTTCTTGTATTTGATGACGCGGGTTCGTTTTGGGGCGGAGACCTAGCTAGCTACAGTAAGTCAACTCATAATTGTTTACTTTTTATTTTTTATTTTTTATGGTGGGAAGGGGCAAAAGTTTTTTTGCGCACACTGCACGATTCAAACTCGAGTTATCTTGAAAGGGGATATGAGTTTTTACCACTCCAGTTAGTCCGGAAGCTCCATAATCGTTTACTTTTGATAGTACTTATAATAACAAGAAAAAATTTATAGTCACCTTGCATAATTTATATATAATATACTTGTAGCAGGTCTGACAAACAAATTAAAAAGAATATGATAGTACCCACATCTGAGTTGTGTGCCATAAATTAATGTATTTGTTTTCTCCAATCCAATAATATGTACATTGAGATATTAAAAATGATCCAATTTTGGGTATGATGATATGCATTGGTAAAGGGTGCCTTGATCAAAATAAATTGTTCAGAACGGCAATTAAAACTTCCCTTACATATTTGCTTAAGAATACTCGGCCCTGTATACAATGCAACAAGCAAATAATGACGACGACGACGACCATGAACTCCGATTTGGATGTTAGGGGATTTTAAAGCCGTGAGAGATACATAGTTGCTTTGCTTTGTTTAAAAAATAGAAGTTAGAGTGAGTTAAATTGTAGCTCTGAGTTACTAATTACAATATTTGTTCATCATTTAAAATAGACGAAAGTAACACGACATTACCAAACTTACAAGCTAAGCAAGCATAGTTTTTCAAACCTTATGTTTTCAATTGATCGTGGTCTCCTATTTGCATTATATACGTTAATAAAAACAAAAACAGGAGCAAACCCGGTGCATGAAGCTTCAGCGATGCATCAGGTTCTGGAGGGGTAGAGTCAATTGGGTTTAATATACGCAGAAATATTGTTTCAATAGCTGGTTTAGAGAAAGGTTGTGTATATTAGGCCAAATGTGTGTTAATAGTTGAATTTAAATTTAAATCATGTCAATAATAAAATAAAATAGATCTAATATACAAAAATTGTACGAGTTAAGAAAGATAGATTAGTTTGTATTATTCAGATATGCATTATCAGGCAATATTCTTGATGTTGAGTGATTCCTCAACCCCTCGTTCATTATTTAAATAATCAAATCTCAACATTTTAATAATTTTGATTCGTATGATATTAATGAACCAATTAAAAATTTATTACGTAATTTAGTGATATTTAAAACTTCAAATTGCAGCCCCCACAACAAGATGTCAGTTGTCCGGAAAAAAAATACTTGAAACCTAAAAAAACATAGAACTCAAATGTTAGGTTTAGCGAGCTAACCTCTATACACCAAACCTCCTTAGCTCTCAAGACACCCACACCAAAAAAACATTAATAAGATATATATACATATATATATATGTGTATATATATATTATTTAGTTCATTATTGATGTAAGTATTTTTTTGAAGATCGGATCGGACCAGTCAGTTCAACTAATGACCGATGTTTGATTCAATTTGATTGACCCTACAAAATCACCATGCTAAAAATTATTGGAAACAGAATTAAACCGATAAAAAATCGGTTGAACAAGTGGACCAACCGACGGTTGAACAAGTAGTTCCTTCATTTTTCTTTCTTTTTCAAAATTTTATTTTTTTAAATTATAAATCAAATTTTTAGAACAAAAATATATTATATATAATTTATTGTTATCAACAGAATTACAAATAATATCTTATGTATGTCTTTATTAAAAAATCCATATAGTTTTATTATGGTGTCTTATATGTTATATATAAACATGTTTAATTTCTCGTAAATTATAAAAGATGTGAATCATTTCATAATTTTTTAAATATTTTTTTATAATTTTGAGACATTGTTCTTTTTAGGCATTACTTGTTGATTTTCGAGATGTTTTATGATTACTTTTTTATGTTGGACATTTGGTTTGATTTGATTTTTGAAATTTAACATGTTATGTTAGTGTAATGATATTTTTTTATTGAGAACAACTTGAAACTATAGCAAATACATGGTATATATATTTTAAAATATTACATAATGCTGACGTCATCTCAACTGAAATTTGTAATCAGTAAGTGTATTGAGTTTATGTCCCGTCCGATTTAAAAAAAAAACACTGGATGTAAGGTATTAAGTAGTGCATAGTTGGAATTACAAGCATTAGATGAAAACCTATATATCATCCAAGTCATTGCGATTAAATTAGTATAATAATGGAAATATGTGACATTAAGTCATTAAACAATTAATTAGTCTTGCCGATCCTTCTACTAATTCATAGCTAATTAATTACATGTGTTGCGTGTTCCTTAACGTCACAATTAACAACATCACCCCGCCGTAACGTCAAGCAACATATAAATGAACTAGTTAATTTGGCACCACGCAAGGCGTGGTGCCAGTGAACTTATACATTAAGGGAATATTTGAACAAATGTAATACCATATATCAACAATAGATTGTAGGTAAGCAAAAAATCAAAATGTACATAAACAAGCAAAATCGACGACCTGCAATCTATCAGAAATTTATCATGCCGATATTTTAAAAAAATACAAAAATAAATGAAAAACTAAAAGAAAAAGGTAATAAAATAATTTTTAAAAATAAAAAAGCGACGGCCTAATATTACAGGAACAATAACCTATTGAACAAATAATAAATAACAAAAAAATGAAAAAAGGGAAGGGCAATAACCTATTGAACAAATTATAAGTAACAAAAAAAAAAGAAAATAAAAAAAAAAAAAGAAAAAAAGGGCAAAAAGGGAAGAGGTTACTGTTCATGGGAACAGTAACCTCTTCCCCACTTATATATATGGTATAATTTTAAAAAAATACAAAAATAAATGAAAAACTAAAAGAAAAAGGAAATAAAATAATTTTTTAAAAAAAAAAAGCGACGGCCTAATATTACAGGAACAATAACCTATTGAACAAATAATAAATAACAAAAAAAGGAAAAAAGGGAAGGGCAATAACCTATTGAACAAATTATAAATAACAAAAAAAAAAGAAAATAAAAAAAAAAAGAAAAAGAAAAAAAGGGCAAAAAGGGAAGAGGTTACTGTTCATGGGAACAGTAACCTCTTCCCCACTTATATATATGGTATAATATATGTATACGTATTTTGAGATCTATAAACTAATAAATTATACACCACAGCCTAATTAGTCCTTTGACCGTAATTGTTGAATAATCCCTCGCACCGCAACAAATACTGCATTTCTTCTCCACCATCACCATTCACCACCGCCCTTGAATTCGATATGGCTTCTTTCTTGACGCTGGTGATACTGGTGGTTTCAGCAAAGGCCGTGTTTCAAGACGTTGACGCAAGATTTGTGGTGGAGAAGGGCAGTGTAAGCTTGGTGTCTCCCTATGATTTGCGGTCAAAGCACGATGCGGCTATTGCCAACTTTGGAGTTCCTGAATACGGTGGATCCATGTTTGGCACTCTCCTTTATCCTGCATCATCCCAAACTACGGGATGTTCTTCTTTCGATGCCAACAAGCCCTTCAAATCTAACTCTTCTCGCCCCACTATTCTTCTTCTTGATCGTGGCGGTTGCTACTTTGCATTGAAGGTGTGGAACGGGCAGCAAGCAGGCGCAGCAGCTGTTTTAGTGGCTGACACAATAAACGAACCTCTTCTCACCATGGATTCTCCTGAGGAGAGCTCGGATGCTGATGGATACATAGAGAAGATCGGAATTCCTTCGGCTTTGATCCACAGGTCTTTTGGCAACACACTCAAGGATGCTCTGAAGAGAGGTACTGAGGAGGTGGTGTTGAAGATAGATTGGACGGAATCCATGCCCCATCCGGATCAAAGGGTCGAATACGAGCTGTGGACAAACAGCAACGACGAGTGTGGAATCCGTTGCGACGAACAGATGAATTTCATCAAGAATTTCAAAGGACACGCTCAGATACTGGAGAAAGGAGGCTACACACAGTTCACACCTCACTACATAACTTGGTACTGTCCCGATGCTTTTATAGAGACCAATCAGTGCAAGTCTCAGTGCATAAACCGAGGGAGATACTGTGCACCTGATCCAGACCAGAATTTCAGAGAAGGATACGAAGGAAAAGATGTGGTATTTGAGAACCTAAGGCAGCTTTGTGTGCATAGGGTTGCGAATGAGAGCAACAGGTCGTGGGTGTGGTGGGACTATGTCACTGATTTCCATATCAGGTGTTCCATGAAGGAAAAGAGATACAGCAAAGAATGTGCAGAGAAAGTCATCAAATCACTCGGTACTCTTTTTAATATCATTATTCATTAATCCGTAATTATATTCAATCTTCTCAAACAGATGATACGCAGATCTCCCGATTGAGAAGATAAAAAAGTGCATGGGTGATACAGAAACTGATGGGGAAAATGAAATCCTGAAAGCAGAACAAGTTCTTCAGGTTGGACACGGATCCCGTGGTGATGTTACAATCTTACCAACAATGCTCATAAACAATGTTCAATACAGAGGTATATCACTTCTTCAATTAGCTCGAGCTGGTTTGAAATATGATCTCATGTTTACAAATTTTTTTTAGATATATAATCTTTAAAAAAAAACTAAAAAATATGTAGAGAAGGTTATATATATAAAGGATTCTAAAAATAGCATTATTTTTCGAATTTTTCTCTCTTTATTTATTTATTTATTTATTGTGTATTTGTATCAAGTACAATTGAGTGTTACTATTACAGGTAAGTTGGAGAGGGGCGCAATACTGAAGGCCATATGTGCTGGGTTTAAGGAGACTACTGATCCTCCTATTTGCTTGAGCACAGGTAATTTATTATTTCACTTTGCACATCGGTTTCTTTTCGAACTGAAAAGGGCAATCCAAGATTTTAGAAGGGACGAGAACAAAAAATATAATAAACATGTTTTCACAATAAAACTTGAATTTTGTGAAAAAAATATACATATATTTTTCCCATTTGAGAGGCGATGGCCTCCACTCTTGCTCCATGCTCGATCCGCCCGCGCCGATGATTGAATATATTTGTTTCTGGTGGTTAACAGATATTGAGACAAATGAGTGCCACCATAATAATGGTGGGTGTTGGCAGGATCCAGTATCAAATCTCACTGCTTGTAAGGTACGGATGGATCCATCATCAAACACCACTATACCTAATTAGAGGAGTAAAAACTAAATCATAAGGCTACATGTCCTTGTCTCATCTATAATTTGACCCGAGTTCTGTAATAATTTTTTTACTATATATTAAAGAAGAATCCGTAGAAATTATTTTGAATTTTTTTGATATGGATCATTTTGTTTTCGTAAAAACTCCTTTCTATATTTAGTTTACTCGCATTATGTTAGATCTTATTATATTAGAATCTTAATCTTTTCAATTTGCTAAGACATTAATATAATAATGATATAATATACTAAAAGATAACATTTAAAAATCCCAATGCTGTGTTATATAATTACTTAGTGATGATTATAACTAGTAGTAATATAATGCTGATGATACCGCAGGACACATTTAGGGGAAGAGTTTGTGAGTGCCCTTTGGTGAGAGGGGTTCAATATCAAGGAGATGGATATTTATCTTGCCAAGGTAAGTTCTTAATCCTGAGAGACGCACAATACATACATAGCAATACTCTCACCTCCTTTGTGTTGTGTTTAGGTGTTGGAGCTGGAAGGTGTTGGATAAACAAAGGAGGTTGCTGGTCTGATACCAAAACTGGGATCACATTCTCAGCCTGCATAGTAATAAAATTATTACACCCTTAATTTGTAACAACAATCAATTAATTTGCAAAATATTATCATTGAGACTTAACACCGACTATCTGCAGGAATCTGAAGTCTCAGGCTGCAAGTGTCCTGCTGGTTTTAGAGGGGATGGTCATAAATGTGAAGGTCTTCTTCTTCTTTCAACAACAATTGATGGATGCTATTTTATATGAATTGATGGCTGAATGTCCATACATCTCTCACTTGTGCTAATATACATATACATATACCATCAATACCAGATGTGGATGAATGTAAGGAAAACCTTGCCTGCCAATGTGATGGTTGTAGCTGTAAGAATACATGGGGTGGATTTCAATGCAGCTGTAAAGGGGACAATAAAATCTACATACAGGAACACAACACCTGTATCGGTAAAGCTACCCTCCCATAATCTCTTTTTACTTTAAAGAAACTCAAGTACCACTCACCGCAAATTATGTTATTTGAATGGATGAGCAGAAAGGAGTAATACAAAAGTGGGGCGAGTGATTACCTTGTCGGTGATATTGGTAGTATTAAGTGTCGGAGTGGCTGGTTACATATTCTACAGATACAGGCTTAAGGTAAGTATCTACTAGTAATGAATATAGCATTTTATTTACCACTGCAATAACCTGTATGTATGTCTGTTACAGTCTTATATGGACAAGGAGATCATGGCTATCATGTCCCAGTACATGCCACTCGACAACCACCAGAATCAAAATCAGGTTGTCCACCACGAAGACGAACCTCTAAGATCCGTTTAAGACGATGATGGAGAAAGAGAGAGAGCTTCTCATTCCTCACACATAATAGTCAAGTTAGTTGTCAACAACACATGTATATAAAACGAGAGGTAGAACGCTGTACTGTTTCTAAATGTAAAATTTTGATATGTAAACACAACCACAATAAGATGAACTTTGATTTCTCATTGTAAAAGTATACTCACCTTTCCCTTTATCATTTGTTTGTATATGGTAATGTGGTAAAAAATGGTAGCTTTAAATCATTGGTCTACAATTTATTTTCTTCTTTCTCCTCGGTAAAAATTGGTATGGATATATGAGGGACAAAACTACCTCCAAAAGTTCGTGTACTCAATTTCGTGGTCTGGATCATCATATCAAGAAACTGGACCTGTTAAAAATGTAAAAGAAAACGTACCAGATATAGAGGGCAGCAGTTTGTAGAACGCAGCAAGAGCCCCTTTCGCTGACTTCCAATAAGCAATCATCAGTCTTTTCAGTACTACATAATTCCTCCATGAAAAGGAAAGAAATGTTTTATGGCCAGGAAGAAGAAATGGAGACGCCTATGAGTGATTGCTTGGAATATAATAACTGTCATTGCTGGAACACACACATTGCAATTGATTTGAAATCTGCAGTGGTAGGAAGAAAACAAAACAGAGTTATGTACTCTACTTTTTCCTGGGAAACCAAATTGATGGCCCAAGCACCACAAAGCAATCCACACAAATTTATCTCTATACACAACCTAGAAATTATGAAATGTTTCATCCAAGCCCGAGCTTGAAAATTCAAGTAGATATATTCACAAATTTAAAACAGAATGAGTGAAGAATCTAAAGTGCTTAACAATATAAAAGCAGAGAATCATTTGGTGCTGAATAATATAAAAGAGAATCAAACTAGAAAGACGTGGGAGCTGGGATGAGAATGGAGGCATTGTTTACCCTTCCAAACTGCTGATTCCGTCTGATGTTCCAAAGTTCTATAGTCAATTAAAAAACTTCATCCTTCTTTTTACCTTTGCTAACAGTACAAGTCAACAAACACGGAATAATCATTGTTGTTGGAGCTGATGTGGGGGATTCTCACATTTTCTCAAATGATCACTCTCCACTCTATAACTTTCAATGTGAAAATAAAGTTGTCCATACATTAAATTTTCAATATTTGCAGGTTCAGAAAAATTGCAAGAATGGTGATATCAGTTTGGAAGACAGACTTCCAAGGTTCTCCCCAAAGCTGCAAAAGTTAATACTAGCTCATCAAACTTCATGCACCAGCAACCTGGGAAACAAGTCTACAAGTTACAGAACAACTAATTTCCTGGTATTAACAACAGTATTCTATTCTGAATCTGATAGTAGGAAACATAAGTAGCACACATTGCATCAAAGAGCCATGTGCAACAGCTCCCTGATCTTTGAGTTGATGCCATCATTTGCAACTTTATAACCCTTTTGTTCCACAACTTAGCATCAGTCATCCATAATTAGTACAGTATCGTTTCTTGATAGATATCCAATGACTGGACAACCTTCCCCATGAATAATTTTATGTGCATCCGATACCTGCAAATGACAACCACAATGTAAATTTTGTATCTCAGTGGGGTCCTATTAGTTACATCAAGCACCACGTGCAGTGATTTTACATACTTTATTGCGGCTTCCAGAGTCCTCCTAGCTTCAGGCATCGACTCTGCGAAAATGAACAGATTGATGAAATTTACCATTGCTTGAAAACATTACTTTGAACCGTAACATACCAAGAATTTGCTGATCTTGCCCTACTGTTGAGGAAAATTCGGCAAGCATCTGTTGGCATTCTTCTTGTAACTCCTTCACAGCTTCCTTTCAAGACTTGGAATAGGAGGGATGTCCACATCTGACCAGGTGGGCAATGTTCTTGCAGCAGCAATGACTGCTCCATCAACAAGGGTATCCCCATCACAAGATAGTTTACCTGATAAGAGATATATCTCTATTTCAAAAACCATAAAATAACTCGACTTAATTTACAAATAAATGTAACACATAAAATGGCATTTGAGAAACTTTAATATTTACTGTTGTGATAATATTCTTCGGGGAGGCCAGAAATATTGAAGACAGATAAGAAAGAACCCAAATGAACCCGTGCATGACCAGAGAACTGGATAACATCCCAAGGATTCTGCAGTATTCATGTACAATGGGGAAGTTGTTAACCAAAAGGCAAAATATTACAAAGAAAACATCAAGTTTCACACAAAAAATGGCATCCTACATACAACAGAAGTAAGATAAGGATTGTTAAAATCAAAGAGGTAAACTTGAGAAGCCAAAAAACTTGTTCTAAATCCATCAAGAGTAAAGGCTTCTGATGCTTGCACTTGAATTGATGAAAGTAAACAAGAGTTCCACATTTTAAGAGTGTCAAAAATGTTGCTAAATACTGAAATATCAACAGGATTCACAGATCTAAGTCCAAGGGTTGACATTTGAGTTACCATAGGTCCAAGTTGACTCCAGACTACTGACTTTAAAGTTTAAATCAAACAGTCATTTTTTATTTTGACTGCATTGCAAGATGTCACTGCATCATTGTGTGTTTAATATTCTTTATATGAGGTATGCCAAATAGCAACATATAAACCTTAACAATATTTATAAGCCGAAAAATGCCCCTGGACAATCAACAGCTACAAAGGTCATCAGATAGTCAATAAATCTTCCCTTGGCGGAGATGTGACCAGCAATGAGAGGACAAAAGAACCAAAATTTTACAAACAGAGAAAGCTGAGAAAGAATTACCACGGGTGAAGAAAATCCATATCTTTGCATGAAAAAGTTATTCATCTGTCCATTCATGTAGTTTACAGTCATCTGCATAGGCATCGACCACATGAGTATCATACTTATAAAAATAATGAAGACTTTAAACCATTTTACTGTCTGCATTTACGAGAAATTCTAGGAATTACTGACTCTTGCATTAGTTTGTCTGCTCATCTCTTCCTTTTGATAAGATAAAATGGATTTGATGTGAGATAGATGTCTATTAGATATCACTCCTTAACATAATTCTATTTTAAAGTTGACGTTCTTAAATAAATTTGTCAAGTATTCCGAGACATTACTTTCTTTATGCAATTCATTAAATTCTCTCACTTTCCTAATAATTTCCAGTTAACCAATTATGCAATGTACCTAGGAAAACAATTCCCTTTTCCTTTTGTCAAATTTTCGTAGAAACAATTTATGTTTAATTTTTCTTGGTAACCAAAAGAGTGAAAGTGATGCCCCTTGAATTCTTGCAAAGGATGTTTCTACTTGACGCGGAAAACAACACACAGCATTAGCTCATGACATCTCCTATGCAAGAATCAAGTGATAGGTCACTGGCTCTCCTACTTGAAGTAGAATATGAAACATAATATTACCTCATCTCCTTTCTTGATTTGTTGTCCAGCATTTACCAACACCTCAAGCATTCGATCCTTGAAATGCCAGTGTAAAAAGCAATTCAGCTGAAAAGAGTGATTCAACATATCTACAAATAAAGAAAAAAAATCTTAAATCAGAGAGTTTTTGCGAACTTCCCAACAATCTCTCTCCAATTAAAATGAGTTAAAAAATGAAAAAAAGTCAGGATTGAAATATATAGGATGCATCAAACTTATGAAATAATAGCTTCCATAGTTTCTGAATTTTGGTTGCCTTTTAATATGGAATCTGTGTATACAAATGGAAAATGGTAGGTGATCATTTAGGCTTCAGTGGGTGACACATTCTGCTTTCTATCAGCTTGAAACGAAAAGGATTCTAAATACTATTTCACAGCATTGCAGTGTTATCATTTATTGCAATAACAAAAAATTCATAGAGGCTACTAACCAGCATAAGGGACAAGCATATTTGCATTTTGGACTAGGGCACCAATTCGTATCTGCTGGTTGATGCATCTAGATTGTGCAATATTCAATGCCCACATGAATCTCTCAGGCTCTTGAGCAAGGCGTTTTATTTTAAGGGGTACTGCAGAGTGCTAACACAAAGATGGTAAATGAACAAAAATGGATAGAAAATACAAAGTGTAAAATATTAACTGATACCCAGTTTTTTTCCCAAAATTCAAATGCCCGCTGTTGCTGTGCTCTCACAGCAGAAGCAAATTTCTCGTCCTGCAACTCGCAGAGGTCCTCCTGAACTTTGTATACGCAGGAGAAATTGAAGTATCTCAGGCGTAAAACAAAACCAAGCCATAAATACGTTTGTAGTTTGTAACACTGAATCTAGCTTGACAACATTTATAAGATGAAGGCAAGTAATGATGCAATCAAGCTTTCTAAGCCAAAAATTGCAAAAATGACAATTTAGTAAAAGAACTAAAAGTTATAATGCAAAGTTAATGTCCGACGAGCTCTTGTCAGGATGTGGAACAAATAGAATCTCGTTCTCCACTTATTCAAAAAGAAGTTGTTTGAATGTCATTTCAAAATTACAAGATCAAACAAATTTTTTTTTTCAGGTGAGGTATCTTGAAACGCTTTCCAAACCTAAACTAGATGATGATTTACCCGAGTATAAGTGTAAAACTAGGATACCAAAAAAAAATTGAACTAAAATTTTTTATCTTGTCTAAACACGTTGGACATTTTCAAATTAGATTTAAATGATAGTTGCAAATGGATCCTAAGTGTTATATAGATTCAAACCTCTGTAGCTAGAAGAAAGCTGGTACATTCATCAGCACTAGGTAAGAAGTCACCATACAGCTGCCAAAAATTATCCGTGCAATCAAATGCATATAGAAGCAGACATGCCAGTCTGAGGTCCCAATCTGTCTGACAGCCCAATAATTCATGTTCGCATAAAACAAGGTAAGATGACTTGTAGGAGACAAACAGGCAGGAGATTTTGCAAGAAAGAAAAAGTGTAATGCAGTTAAAATCAGGTATAATTTTTTTATAAAAATGAATTAAAAAATCAATAACATGGTGAAGAAAGTACATCATCACACAGTTACCTCAGGATTGGTGGAATTAATAATGTCAAATATAGGATGACCCACGGGTATGCTATCTGGAAAAAACATCCAAGGAAGCTTATTACTTATTGTTAACATCAATTCTAATGGAATCTCCATTATCACCTGCACAGCCAAAAGAAGATTACAATATTAATCAATGAAAAGCAGAAACTTCTGAAATTTCACATTATCAACAACGCATAGTCATGATGAAAAGTAATTAGCCAATCAGAACAGAAGTTAACCAACCCTGGCCCGACGAAGAGGCTCGATATCTTTGGAGGCATACACTCCGAAGCCATCGGGACCTTCTCTGAATTCGATTCCATATGCTCGCATACTCCTGACATATCTAATCTTATAGAAATCCGGGTCCGCAAGCTCCAACTAGTAGAGGCAATATATAAAAAAAAAAGTACATGCATGATATGAATCGATTGAAAAGAAATGAGGTGGCGAGGAATGGGTGTTAATAAATAAATAGCTAACCTCGGAAGCGGGAGTAGGTTGGGGAGGAGCAGGGGGGTGAAAGAGTGGGAAGGATAAATTCGAAGAAGTGGTGTATTGTTCATCTGTAACCAAAGCGGCGGCAGTAGGCCGCGGAGGCCAGAGGATTCTACTCTTGCTGCACAAACTAGTGGGCCGTAGAAGCTGAGCATTCCATATTTACTTAATTAATACAAATACTGAAAGAAATAGTGCATTTGTTCAACAACAAAAAAAAAAGGAACAGAAGGGAGATGAGGGCGAAGATAGTATTACCTGGTGGACATGGAAGTGCGACGGGAAAATGGAGTTGATTGACATGTCAGCTACTGTGTGTAGGTCGGCGGTGGCGGAGCATGAAAGCTACACTCAACTTTGGCCAAAACGTTATCCAATAATTTGGTCGCGGGATCATAAATATAAGCGCGGACTCGACCCGACCCGGCGTTAGATTAATCTTTAACTAGAATTCTTTGCTTTTTTTAAAAAGTTAATCCCACAGCAGAAATCCCACATGTGTCATGGGACTTTTGATCTGGTAGTTTGTAAATCGAGGGATGTGTATAAATGATAGGATTGGTACCAATCCCATGACAAACCTCAACAATTTTTCAGTGAAAATTTGTCTTCACACGAGATTCGAACCTACGTTGCCAGAGATAACTAGAATTCTTTTATGCTACCCAGTAGTAACTATGGGGCAAAATCTATAGCTCAAATAGATCCAACACATATTTCAAATATTGGGTCAAAAAACCCATTATCATAAATTTATCACATGGGGCACTACCCCATAGGGTAGCATAGAAGTAACTAGCAACATTGAACAGTTGAGTTAAGAGATAATAGATGACTAGTGTAATTCTTGCATGCATCGGGTGTTGCCTTGGTGCATCCACTCATATATATTAGAGGTGTCAAACGGGTCGTGCTGGCCCGTTTTCACGAAAGGGATGGCCTTACACGGCACATTCAATTATTTTTATTTTTATTTTTTACTTTTTTTGGCTTTAACTATCGATCGACACTATTGTGACGATCGATCGATAACATTAAAATATATTGAATATATTGCTTCATATACTACCGATCGATCAGCATACATATTGGGTCAAAAAACCCATTATCATAAATTTATCACATGGGGCACTACCCCATAGGGTAGCATAGAAGTAACTAGCAACATTGAACAGTTGAGTTAAGAGATAATAGATGACTAGTGTAATTCTTGCATGCATCGGGTGTTGCCTTAGTGCATCCACTCATATATATTAGAGGTGTCAAACGGGTCGTGCTGGCCCGTTTTCACGAAAGGGATGGCCTTACACGGCACATTCAATTATTTTTATTTTTATTTTTTACTTTTTTTGGCTTTAACTATCGATCGACACTATTGTGCCGATCGATCGATAACATTAAAATATATTGAATATATTGCTTCAAATACTACCGATCGATCAGCATACATATTGCTGATCGAGCTCATAGGCCTAAACCCTTGGTGGCTTGTCATGCCCGTGCTTGTGCCGTGCTTCATATTGTTCGGCCTATTTGACAACATATATAATATATGCTTCGGGACTTCCCGTGCAATAATTTTTAGGATGGCTTTGTAAATTAAGAATATTGGATAATTAAAAAAGTATCTGGATGACTGGATCAATATAAAATAATTTATATTTATTATATAATAACAGTCCATTATATATTTTTTATCCACGACAATTATTACGCTCTCTCTTTTATATGATAAAAGTAGACACTCAATATTATTATATATATGCTAAGTTAGAAAAAAACATTAGATTTGCAAATTTCTTCTACTTCAATACTTTAAGATTAAAATCCAAAATATTTATATAATTTGATTATTTTAATCTTCTCCATAAATATGTCATAGCACATATATTAATTTTTTTGTTGTTTCATATGCTCCACTAGCTTTTCCTACTTTCAGTTATAATTTTTCTTCTCTTCATCCTCTCCATGATACCTACTTTTTTTTATCTTTTTATATTATAAACCAAGTAAACACACATAATTCATAAATCTTACTAAATAAGAAAAAAATTAGTTTATATTTGTTCAAGAAAGAAATTTAGAAGATGAGATGGTAACTGCTTTTGGGAAAAAAATCAAATAATTTTGTTATAAAATTTAATTTCAATGGACATTATAGTAAAATATAAACTCTATTTACAAATACCTTACCATTGTGATAAATTTTCACGTGTTCATTGAAAGATAATTGCTATAGTATGGGGCTTTTTTCCAAATTTCACAGGTCAAACAATCTGAACCAAAAACCAAACAAACATTTAAATTTTGATTAGGCAACAACAGATTGTTAAACCACTTTTCACGAAGTTATCAAATTTGGTTATTTTAGAGATCTAAGTAATTAAGAAACGATGAATTCGACGATGTATACGAGGATAAACCAGAAGACCAACTTCAAATTTCAGGTGCTCTTACATTATAAAATAGTAAATGTACAGTATTCATCTAAAAGCTTATTTCTGCTAAACAATTATCAAGCTTGCTGGTATCTTATACATAACACCCAGTCACGAACAATGCAACAAAAATCCATGATTTCAAGCAACCAAACGTAGCAAATTTCTACAGTCTCATGATTTATGGTATCCAAAAACATTCCTTCAATGTTCACTGAATATCACACTTATCATAGCCAAAACGATAAACTAACACGGGAGAAGATGCAAAATTTTCTTTTTCGGTTTCCGTTACATTCTTCTTGGTAACAAGCTTTAATGTTACATGAATGCAACTTTCTTGCATCCAGAAGCCTCAACTAGATAACACCCCCACCCCCCACCCCCATCACTTTACAACTTAAAAATGATTTAAAAAATATATGGAAAAGACAAAACAATAACTTGCTGCTGCTGATCTGGTGGCAGGGAACTCAGCAGTTCTGGTGTCAGATTCAGCATTTGCTCAAGTAAGCCAGAATCTACATCGAAAGGGCGTTGCATCTGCAAACATGATGATCAAAATTTGGTCAACAACATCATATACAAAAAAAAACCTATCATATTTTGTAAGCATGATTATACATTGACCACGAAACATTTCCATCCGAAGATACAAATGCATGCATGCATGCATGTCTGTATAAAAGATATACGAGCATAGTTCGCAAACTACAAGGTTTCCTTAAAAATTCACAGGATCTTCAATAAAGCATGCATGTCTGTATAAAAGATACAAGAGCATAGTTCGCAAACTACAAGGTTTCCTTAAAAATTCACAGGATCTTCAATAAAGGTTACAAAATGCTGTAGTCATAGTTTACTATTCCATGTAAACACAGTCACAACATATTGGAACAGGGTCAATAAAATAGAAGCAGACATCAACTTGACAAGTTGACACTATGTTTATCAAACCACCCAGAAAGTATTGTTCCAATTCTTCCACACTTTATAACCAAAATGAAAGTTCAAGAACCCAGACATAGTCTGTAAACATGCAAAGATTAAGTAACAACTCCCAGAAAAATAATTACAACTCCTTTCTCTATTTTGCTCCGGTAAATCATACACAAAATGTGTTAAGTCTTACGGACAAGGAAACAAACCTTAATCAGTAGAAAAACTTTTGAAAATTTAGTGATCCTATCACATTAATGAGATCTAAGATTGTTTGCCAATATATTCAGACTGTCAAACATGGTTAAATTAAGAGAGTAAAAATCAAACTATTAGAAAAGTTGCAAAAGGTACGAGAACAATGAATCACAGCTAATGAAAATTAGTTGAAAAAATAATAACTAAAGGAAAAATCAAATACCTTAGAAGCTTGCTTCTCAGACTTGGAAGATTCTTCTGCTTGGAAAATTTGTTTTCCGGAAACATCAAAAGTTTGGGATGCTCCAGAAACTTGTGTATGCATATTTGCATCTTTTGATGAAGAGGTACTCCTTCCATCATTTAATTTCACCAGTTTAGGTGCTCTAATCACTTGATCCAGGTTATCATTCACAATTCTTGCCTTCCCCGATGCACTCAAAGTAAGCCCTTTCGGATCCATATTCTCTAACATAGCTGAGGATGTTGAGGGTCTAGACTGGCACCAGAAAATAAATACCAAGTCATTTTTATGTTGAATTCAAAAGCCATGAGCCAACAAACTTTTGACGAGATGGTTTTTAATATATCATATTCATATAACAAGGTGCAAAAGGTACAAGAAAGTTTATTTCAGATCATGGTAGCTGGCAGACACTTGTAAATGAGTCAATCTTTCAGACAATAAAAAATCCATCAGGCAATACTGAGTTTCCCACAAAATTAAGCCAGTTAAATCAGCCTCAGCATGTGTGGTTTGGTCAAGTCATTTTTCATTTAGCAGTGTAAAATTACTTGCACATGAACGTATGCAGATGCACCCACACATACATAATACATGCATCAATACAAATTTATGCAAGTCCCCGAAGATTACTGAAATGGAGAATGATGTGATTATTGTTCCTCCTGGACCTTCTATAGTAGCCTATAATTATGTCACTCAACTAAACTGTTAATATCACTAGTACCAACTTCAAAATCTAGCTGCACACAAATGAAATTTAGCCAAGGCTTGTTCAATCTATCAAATCTAAGTTCAGTTCAATAAGAACTATAAACAAGTGGATATTGCTTTTAGCTAAACAGACTCCACAAAATAATGCCCCATAGCAAATATATTCAATCACAAGTTGATCAAATTGTTATTGAAGTTGAACCTATTTCACAGATAATTCATTCTCTAGATATTTGTGTTGAGTGACTTCACCAGAGGGCCATCGGCTGAAAGCTGCGGATGTATCAAGGCAGTAGGATGAGTGCTAGCATCCTGAGTAATCAGCTGATCATTATATACCGAATTAGTAGGTGGGATTTGACCCACCTTTTGGTTCAAAGAATAGGAAATTGGCACATGAATTTGTGGTTTGACAGACAGGCCGCCCAACGACTGTGCACGAACAGATGGAAGGGAAGAAACTCCAGATTGCGCAAGCAGACGAGCTTGATGTGGAATTTGGTTTTTCATTAGTTGTGAATGTTGAATCTGAGATTGTGTCTGCGTTAGCGGAGCATATTGATTTGGTGCACTAGCAGCCAATTGACTTTCAAGTGAAGGCGGCAACAAACCAATATGTGGTTTGTTCTGTGGAAGGGGAGGCAATCCAGGAATAGTCTGACCACTCTGCACTAAAGGTTGCACTGATTGGGCAGAGTATTGTCTGATATTTGGCATCTGCATCTGCACAATATATATTATCAGACTTGATAGTCAAAACCATGGAGCTTTCAGATTGATAATAGCAATTGAGGAGATACACCCTGGATGAAAAGAACAAACCATTTGGGACTGAAAAAATCGAACAGAGGCAAAAAAGAAATAAAATCTTTTTATGTACCCTCCTAGATGAAGGAAATTGGAAGAAAGAGAACATCAAGTTTATAATATGTCACCAAATCCATAAAACATGACTTTGAAATTCGAAAAAAACAACAGTCAAACCAATATGTAATAACACTATAAAGTTAGCGAAGGAGCCTCATAGAAGATTCAGAGAATTATTAAGGGCCAATAAAAACCTGAAAAAGAGCTTTCGGCAAGTTCGGGATGGCAAGTAAGACCTGTCGGGCTTGTTCTTTATTTTGTGTAGCCATTGCCTGCCATCGATGAAGAATCACATGATGTCAGATATTCATTAAATAGAAATAGACTTCTACGAAAAATATACATTCTGATTGGTGCATAAGTTATCTGCCATTAATCCTGCAAGCTTTCATGTGGTCATAAATTCATTTCAGGCAACATTAAGTTGGTCACAAAATTCACGTTAGTCGTCTGAAAAGTGACATAAAATTTGTTTTCCTACAGTCACTTTTTGACAAAGCAAAAATAATAATGAACCCAAATGCAGTATTGATACTAATGAACGTAATATACTTTATTCAAAGCCGAATCTTAGTCATAGTCTAACCTTTAATTCAGCCATAATCTCTGTTAATTGATTCCTAGACATTCTGGCCAAATGACGAGTCAAAGGATCAATGCCCGATAGGGCCTGAGTTTGCAACTCAATATGATTATGCAAGGTAGGAGTCTGAGCAGATCCAATGGCTCCAGCCATAACCGTTGCAGCAGCCATGGCAACAGAATCACCCACTGGCTGGTGAAGATTCGGTTCCCCAAGTGCTACTGGACCTCCAATTTGTTTTTGAGGGTCTATGTTAGATAATCGAAAAGATAAACTCAAAACTTGCAAGTTAATTTGAAAGTTTCAGTTGAATACGAATTCGAGATATTTGGAAGTCCCCAACTGTTCAACTCTTCCGGCTACATAAAAATTAGAAACTTTAAATTTTACACTTACCAATATTTGTAACAACACCAGGGTTACCCTTACCCTGCAAAAAAAAAATGACTTTGTCAAGAAGGTTACAATGAGATAAGCTTGGTTCCCCATAAAATTGAATAGAAATAATTAAAAATTAAACTTATGAAAATACAATGCATGCTACTAATAGCTAGGATCAGATTATGAGCCAGCCTTTGTGTAACTGAATTGCCTGCTCACGATTCCTGTTAGCATTCTTGTCATTCTCAGCAAAGTCAACCCTTAGCTGCCGACCGTTTATCTCATATCCCTGAAGATTCCGACGGGCACTTAAAGCTGTCTCTTCATCCTTATATTCACAAAATCCATAACCCCTGGGTTTCCCAGTTTCTCTATCTGTAACTAATCTGATAAACCAATGAAATGGAAAATCATGAAGGCTTTCATTAAATGGTCAAATGACAGTGACACCAAAAATAAAATACAGAAAACCCCCCTGAACAAATGATTCACCATCAGAACAGAAAATGGAGAAAGTACAGTAATTCTTTAAGGCTAACATCATTTTATCGAATATACACCATGAAAGACCAATCTCTTTTAATGAAGTCCTAATCTTGTTCTCGTAATTATACCAATGCGTTAATCCTACCAAATCACCACAATTTCACGAGACAGAATTCTCAAGAAGAGGTGAAGTGAGGGTATGCACATTAGAGAATTAAAGGGAGAGGAGGGAATCCCGATTTGAACAATCCCACCTTCTAATTGACCCACCTGAAAGAAACAACAGGACCAACCTCCTCGCATATTTGCATAAGCTGCTCTTCAGTCACATCATAAGGTATGTTCCCCACTATACACAGATGCCAAAACATGCGACAATCGTTAGTTCCTTTGGTCGCTACGACTTGCAGTACCACAAGTATAAGTACAAGAACAAACACACACACATGGAAAGAGAGATAGAGAGAGTAAGAATTACCAAATACGCACCGATGCTGAGATTCATGAGTGGCAGCCATCAAACGAAAGAATTGATGTCCCACGATGTTAAGATGAATCTTCCACTGGAAATCAGCTTCATCCTCACCGTTTTATTCTTTCTTCTTCTTTTCTTAATGAAGTATTATTATCTGTTACTGTTTACGGAAATATATGCATACTGGTAACAGTTCCTCTGTCTGAATAATTCAACCATTAATTTATACTACAGTAGGTTTTGATATGCGGTTAATGATTCGTGGTGGTGGATGTAAGATTTTTAAGAATGGCGATAAAAAAATTTTAAAATAAAATTTTAGCTGAAATAAAATTTTAGGGATCAAAATATAATTTAAATAGAACAATTAGATTTTGTTAGGAGTAAAATTATTTTTTTTTTAAGATAATTTTTTTTTTTGTTTTTTTTGGGAAAGTGGACACTTTCCATGAATTAGCTCCGACACTTCCCACTGCGAAGGGAATGATCAAAAGCAGACCCTAAAGCTCGAAACATTGGGCCTATTTGGGCCCCTCACTTTCAACCAGCCCAATAACAACAGTACGCAATGTCTGTATTTTTTTCTACATGCTAGCTATTTATTTCTCCTTAAAACTAGTTTATTAATTAGGGTCGTATATCATGCATTAAAACCCTAAAACCAATTCAAAGTTGT
>CAJQUN010001265.1:0-83762 GCA_907163345.1 Haberlea rhodopensis
CCTCCCCGTACCCGCCCCGCATACATTTTTAATTTAAAAAAAAATGATATTGATTATACATTTTACTTCCTTAATTGAATAATAAAATGTCATTATTTAATTTTATATCAAAATTCATGTGTTCATATTACAGAAGTGGACATTTTGAAGGAAATAAGAGCAAATTAATAAATATTTAGTAGTTTAAAAATAATTTTGCAATGCTCATTATAAATATTTGCTAGAGAAACATAAAATTTAATCACAACTTTTGTGTTTCAAAATTGATTTCTACCTAAATTTTTTTTTTTTTAAAAATGGAACCGGGGCGTGGCGGGTAAACCTGCAGGGTTCGCGGGTCTAAACGGGGTGGGGCGGGTCTGGGTTTTATGTGTAGCGGGGCGGGTCCTGAGATTGACCAAACCCGTCCCATACCCGACCCGTTGACATTCCTAGCCTCACCCACATTTTTTATTGAAGCTTTGATGCTATCATTATATGACATCATTTTTTCCTGAAATTTTGTTTAAAAACCCAAAAATACTTTCTCCCACACTTTTATTAAAACTTTTTAAATTATCACATATGTTTAATTGGTCGACCCCATTTTTTCTGAATATCGATTTAGTATTTTTTAACTCATCACCTCAATTCTCTCTCTTAACTATTCCCGCTTTTGTTTAAAAATCGCAAACAAAAATTTTATGACATATACCATCATGTTTGCTTTCATCTTCACTTTTTCAACGTTTGTCTCATCTTTACTATTTTAAATTTCACGCACCAACACGACTGAGGTTACACACGTAGCGCGTGTGGATCGGCAATTGTATCAAATTAAATGAGAACAGGTAAGTCATTATATACACAAAATGAAAAATAAAGGACATGATTCTAAAAACGCAGGAATAGGTCCATGATATACTGTTCTAAAATAGAGGTATAAACGAATGGAGCCGGTTGGGAGTTTTTCGAGACTGCTCGAAAAATATTGATTTGTATTGTGATATTATCGAATTCGAGTCGAACTCAAACATGTCCGAACTTTTTTCGAGCCGAACTCGAACCCAAATTTGTTCGATAGTTCGCGAGCTTTAAATTTAATTAAATATATAATTTTTATATTAAATAAATATATTTCAAGCATTTCGAGTATTTATTTTCGAGCAATAGTTCGAGTAGCTCGCGAGCAAGTTTGAACTTTTCGAGCCGAACTCGAGCTCGAATATACATTTCAAGCCGAATTCGAGTCTTAAAATTTCTTTCATATTCGACTCAATTCATTTCGTTTACACCCCTATTCTAAAAGCTAAAACACGAGCAACAAAATTAGCAGATTGCCTACAATGGTTAATAACAAAACATTGTCTAGGTCACAAAAAGCCCTAATAGAGGAAATGATTATTATTATGTAAATATATCATCAAATCAATTTTGTAAGTATTTATGAATATCATTTAAAATATACTTTTAAAAGATTTAAGTTAAAAATAGACAAAAACCAATGAACTTTGTCTACGACATTTAGGAGAAGGAAGAAATTGATTCTTCTCATTGAGGGTGTGGTTTCAATGAGGGTAGTTTGAAGAGAAAACGATTTCGTACATAAAATTGAAGTTGCAATTGATTTAATCAAGAAAATAATGGACCTTTTGCAATAAAATGACGAAAGAAGTGTAAATAACAACATATTTTTATAAATATAAAATGATTTCTTTAATTTTGAATATTATAAAAGGTAAATGGAATATTCAATACAAATCGAGACAAACAAGAAAACGATTTCTGCCCTTTGGGAATCATTTTCATTGTCATGTCAACCACAAGTTTTAACATCGATGCTCGATCTAGACACATCATCCAATTGTTTGCCCTTAAAATATTATACATTATAGACACCAAGGCTTGTCCCCGTTGGTTGTCTATTTCTCAAATTTGTTGAACACTTTGTCTTTATTTGTGATAAGTATTGTGCTAGCACTTTTCTATATATATGTATAGATTCAAAATTTGTAATTCATCGTTATTTATAATAAATGTATTGTGTTGGCTGTAATATATCTATAGGAAAATTTGGGGAAACAACCTTTTAAAAAAAAATTAAAAAATATATAACCCTCCTCGAGGTCAGTTTTTTTAAAAAAAAAATTGGTAGGATGTCAGTTTCTTAACCATCCCATCGTAAGAACTCATAAATTTGCTTTACAAGAAGCTTGTGAAAATAAGGGTTATTGATGGTTCTTTGTGGTTTGAAAATAGACAGTTTACCCCCTTATAATTTTCAACAGTTTATTCTGCTATGGTTTGAAATATGTCGTTTACAATACCTCCGTGTATGCCATGTTTTACAAACTACGGGGATAAACTGTCTGTTTACAAATTATATGGATAAAAATGCGTATTATCGATACTCAGTTAACGGGTAGAATTCAACGTGAAGGTCGAGCATAGAGTAGTTAATCTGCAAAGACAATCAATTCGATAGAGACAAGTAATGTTTTAGCTTTGCTAGTAGCACGTGAAGATTTTTCCACGTGACATGTCTCGTCAGTAACAACAAATATTCAGTGTCGGCCGAATTATATGATAAAGCATTCGATATGGTGATTTAATTCTTAAACATTTGGAATTTATTTCTGTAATTATACGTATCTTGTAGTAAATAAGATTTTTAACCAGTCTTCAATATTAACGATAGTACACAAGCTAACTGGGAGCAGTCTACGTGCAAGTGACTGAGGGAAATTTATGGTTCAGTCAAGTCCAAACTCGAAATTTAAAATAAGCACTTGCAATCATTAGTTTCACGTGTTTAATAGACATAGAAATCATTTTAGACCAATCATATTGACTGGATCCATAAGTAGAACCTTAACCGGATTCATACTCTATATACAACGAGATGCCATCCATGTGGTGCTCCTTCTAAGGAACAACAAATATTAATGTCGAGCTGCAGTAGTGGACTCACTTCCTTTTCTGGCATGGGGTGGTGGCTCGGGATGGCTTTGGAGTGGTGATCTGTGCGGTGATTCGATGTCTTCCAGGGAACTTTTCTACAAATCTAGCCGAAATGTATGCTGTTCTACTTGCTAGCACCAAATTTCAATCAATGGGTATGGAAACAGATTCTTCATCGGTTGAGCAAGACATTCACCTAACCCCAAGTGCGTTACCTTGATTGTTCAAGAAATTAGGAATGTTTCTTTGTAGAAAGTTGGTATTCAATGCTCTGCTCAAACTTTCTGGAGGTCTTAGGTTAAAAAATAGAGGCATTTGCTAAAAAAAATAAAATATAAATTGAATATTAAACTAAAAACTTGTTCTTGTCTTTTTTATGCAAAATTGCTTATTAAACTTTTGTATTCAAGTTTAGCCAATAAGTCTTTTTTTCTCAACTAATTTAAAAAGAATTGATTATGGTAAATTATAACTAAAACAAGTTTTTTAATCTATATTAGAATTAACTAGCGTGTGAAATGTATGAGTAGCAATAAATTAAGGCCTAACTTTGTTTTATATATATTATATACCATTTTTATCGAAGTAATCCATTAATAATTAGGTGTTGAATATAAGGAAGTTAATAAAATCTCTACTGTCAGACGTTACTTTGCGGAAAAAATTAGTCATATGTTAATGTATATAATTAGTGAATCCGGGAATTTGGGACCTTGTTAGAATCCGGGGCTAAAGACAAATGTTTTAACAGCTTAGGGGTTCAGCCGACCTCAATGGTATTATGGTCCAATACTGTCCTCGTGACGCTAACTAAGTGGCATACATTTTAGCTAAGATGCTATTAATCTTGCAGACATATTTTGAATTTTGGGATTCTATACCTTTATATTTTAAACATGATGTAATTATAGATTTGGGTAATTATTATTAATACAAGCTCTATAGACTTTTAAAAAAAATACAAAGTGAAAAAAGTACTTTGTCTAAAAAAATAGGAAATATTATTTCATTAGGAGAACTAATTTATACCAACTTAATACACACTTTCTAGTAGAGATTGCATGCAACGTGCTCTTTGGCATTTGTTAGGTAGTGACAATTACGTTACCCTAATCATAGTTAATTACAATGGACAAAATTTCTAGCTCAGTGTTCTTCCTTATTGTATCATTACCCCTTTCGATAATTCCCACCCTCCCTCTCTTCTTACTTTCTGTGTATGAGAAAAGAATCTGCCTCTACATAAAGATATCTTTTTTTTTTTTTTGGGTCGTACTGTATTATTCCTCAGATATACATAATGACCATTTCCAAATAATAAAACAAGCAAAAGGGTGTTTAAAAAATCTTTTCTTGATGCCACCGGAGAGCTAACAAATGGAATCTGATCTGGGATATATTTTTTAGTGGGAATCTTTACTGTTTTTAGGTGACTTTTCTTTCTCCCGTCTTGAAAGGTAAACGCCTCTTTACCACTCCAGTTGGTTGCTTGTTGCAATAGTAATTTGAAATTTGCTTTCGTTTATTTTTCATCTTCTTTAAGATTATTGCCACCTGTAATAGTACTTAAATTCACGGAGCTTGCTCATGGTCCCTTCAGTTCACAACTTGGCACTCTCCACATTTTAGGAACCCTTCTTTATTGATGGAAGATGGGTTGATTATATATGCTATATGTATTGATTTCTTATTGAAGTTACCGCCTTAATAGACAGATTTTCTGTGGATATTTGGTGTTTAGCGTTAATTCTGTTCATCCAATCTTGTTGCTCGTTTGTTGAGTTGTAAGTTGATTATTTCTTTGAAAATCTGCTAATTTCAAGAATAGGATTCATCAGAGTTGCCATCTATTCTTCTTCTGGATTTATTTTAATTGATATGTCTAGTTTTATAAATTAATTTTCCTCCCTCATTTCTTTTATCTGGCTTTGTTTGTGGTGTTCAGATTTCGATCAAATAATTAAAGTGCAGGGTGCTCCAACTAAGTATTCGTTGGTCTAGTTAAGATACATACACTTCAAGTAATGGTTTCAAGGTCATACTCAAATTTATTGGATCTTAACTCGGGTGGTTCACCAAGTTTCAGCCGTGGGGGAAAGAAAATATCCCGTGTTGCAACTGTAGCAGGGGTGTTAACTGAATTTGATGATGAAAGTAGGAGTAATGTTGGATCAGATGCTCCCTCATCTATATCCCAAGATCGGATGATTATTGTTGGAAACCAACTCCCACTTCGTGCAAATCGCAGGGAGTCAGATGGTGGCGAGGCATGGGAATTTAGTTGGGACGAGGATTCTCTTCTTTTACAACTAAAAGATGGTCTAGGAGAAGATTTGGAAGTGATTTACGTTGGTTGTCTGAAAGAAGAAATCGATCCTAGTGAACAAGAAGATGTTGCTCAAACTTTACTCGAAACCTTCAACTGTGTGCCGGCCTTCATCCCGCTCGAGCTTTTCAGTAAATTCTACCACGGATTCTGCAAACAGCACCTCTGGCCTTTATTTCACTACATGCTTCCTCTATCTCCAGACCTTGGGGGCAGGTTTGACCGTTCCCTGTGGCAAGCTTACGTCTCTGTCAACAAAATATTTGCTGACAAAGTAATGGAAGTGATCTCTCCTGATGATGACTTTGTGTGGGTACATGACTACCATTTAATGGTATTGCCGACATTTCTTAGAAAGAGGTTTAATAGGGTGAAGCTTGGGTTTTTCCTCCATAGTCCTTTCCCATCATCAGAGATATATAGAACTCTACCTGTAAGAAATGAACTTCTACGAGCACTATTGAACTCTGACCTTATCGGTTTCCACACGTTTGATTATGCGAGACATTTCCTCTCTTGTTGTAGTAGGATGCTGGGGGTATCATACCAATCTAAACGTGGTTATATAGGGCTCGAGTACTACGGCCGTACAGTCAGCATCAAAATACTTCCTGTTGGGATACATATGCGTCAACTTAGCTCAGTGCTGGCTCTTCAGGAAACCGAGTCTACGGTGGCAGAATTATGTGATAAATTTAAGGGTCGAATTGTTCTTCTCGGAGTTGATGACATGGACATATTCAAAGGAATTAGCCTGAAGCTTCTTGCTTTTGAGCAATTGCTTAAACAACATCCTGATAAAAGAGGAAAGGTTGTGTTGGTTCAAATTGCAAATCCTGCCAGAGGCCGTGGGAGAGACGTACAGGAGGTTCAGTCGGAAACTTATGCGACTGTTGCAAGAATTAACGAGGGTTTTGGAGCACCAGGATATGAGCCAGTGGTTTTGATCAATAACTCGCTTCATTTCTATGAACGTATTGCATATTATGTTATTTCCGAGTGTTGTCTAGTCACTGCAGTAAGAGATGGAATGAATTTAATACCATATGAGTACGTCGTATGCAGAGAAGGAACTGACAAGCTAGATGCAATATTGGGCTTGAATCCATCATCGCCAAAGAAAAGCATGCTGGTTGTCTCTGAATTTATCGGATGCTCGCCGTCTCTCAGTGGTGCTATTCGGGTTAATCCATGGAATGTAGATTCTGTGGCAGAAGCTATGGATTCCGCCTTGACATTCCCCGAGCAAGAGAAGCATATGAGGCATGATAAGCACTATAAGTATGTCACTAGTCATGATGTTGCATATTGGGCTCATAGCTTTTTGCAAGATCTCGAAAGAGCCTGTCAGGATCATGTAAGGAGGAGGTGCTGGGGTATTGGGTTTGGTTTAGGATTTCGCGTGATTGCCTTAGATCCGAGTTTCGGGAAGTTGTCTGTTGAACACATTGTATCTGCATATAAGAGGACCAAGAGCCGTGCAATTCTTTTGGACTATGATGGCACAATGACAGTGCAGACTGCTGTTGATACGAGTCCTAACGTCCAGTCTATTGAAATATTGAATATTTTGTGCACAGACCCCAAGAATGTGGTTTTTGTTGTTAGTGGGAAGAAGAGAGAGGTCTTAACGCGATGGTTTGCTTCCTGTGAAAATCTGGGCATCGGCGCAGAGCATGGCTATCTTGTGAGGTACAAAAATTGCTATGTTTTGTCTGAAAGGGAATTATTCTTGTGTTCCAAATCCAAGCTGCGGGACACGTGCTACCACTTACATTTATGGAAGCAGTATAAGTGAAAATTCTAAAAAAAATTCTCTTTTCCAGGCCAAATCGCAGCGCAGAGTGGGAGACTCGTGTTGCTGTTCCAGATCTCTACTGGAAGCAGATTGCTGAACCGGTGATGCAGTTATATGTAGAAACAACTGATGGTTCTTTTATTGAACCGAAAGAGAGTGCCCTTGTCTGGAATTACCAACTCGCGGACCCAGATTTTGGGTCATGTCAAGCTAAGGAGCTTCTTGATCATCTAGAAAGTGTTTTGGCAAATGAACCAGTCTCAGTCAAAAGCGGCCAACACATTGTAGAAGTAAAACCACAGGTTAGCATACCAGCAATTGTCATGACCTTTTAAGTATCCGGGATTATTTTCTTGTACACTTTATTCAAATTCGAGAAACCTTACTGTATTTGTTGAGGGAGATTTGGTGAAACCTGGGCTGGCATTCACTTCAATACATGGAACGTGCCTAATTAGAGGCCTTAGCCAAGTACTTATGCTAAAAAAGGGTTGTATGATCTGTACGAGCATCGTTATTCTGAAAGGGGGAGCGTTGCAGATATAATAAACCTGGTTTTGCAAGTTCTACAATTAGAACTATTTTACAATTCTCCTTACACCTCATTTTCCTCCATTAATTCCCTTTTATTGTTCCATCTGTTTCTGGATACCATTTTATTTGCGGTTCTTTACTGTATTTTTGTCTTCATCAGGGTGTGAACAAAGGCATAGTTGCCGAACAACTACTGTCAACAATGCGACAAAGGGAAGTGCTTCCTGATTTTGTGCTTTGCATAGGAGATGACAGGTCTGATGAGGACATGTTTGAGGTGATAACAAATGCCATGGCCGATGCATCGCTTTCTCCTGTTGCTGAAGTTTTCGCATGCACTGTTGGACAAAAGCCGAGCAAGGCCAAGTACTACTTAGACGACACCGCCGAGATATTAAGAATGCTTCAAGGCCTTGCAGATGCTTCTGAGCAATCTGCTAAAAGCTTTCAACCATCACCTCAAGCAGCAGTTGTTGATTAAGTATGAATCAGCAAAACCAATCTGTTAGCTAGTTGGCTCTTGAGATTGAAGTATTCTTTGTGACTGAAACGTTTTTCGTCGAGATGTTCAAACTCCCGGTTCCTTTAGTCTGCTGTAAATTGGAGTTTTAGTGTGTGTTGCTTGAAAGAATTTGTATTTTTTTACTTTATGATGATGCATAATAACTACCAGCTCCAAGTTCAGCGTGTGGAATTAATATTTACTTAATATATACAACTATATTCATGTACACAAGTTTTTTGCCTTTTGAGTAGTATATTTTTATATAATATTTTTTTTATTGTTAAGTAATTTCTGTATAAAAATGTAGAGGTTATTAAAATTAAAAATATCAGTTATAAATTTTTATGATATTTTTTGAAAATTAAATAAAATAATCATTTAAGTATAAATATTTAGTTATTTTTTAAAATTTATTGTGTAACCCAAACTTATTAAAGTAAGGCATCTGAAAGGATAACAGACACATGGTCCATCGATTGGCCAAGCCTTGACTTGTGTCGAGGTGCAATGCCGTAGCCTCGTCGACCCTTCGAGCCTAGGGGCCTGTGGTCTGCTGCTAATAACAGTGATTATGGATGCTATGCGCGCCTAAACCTTAGAACAGTTGGCTTACCCAAAATTATTCATCACAACATAGTTTACATAGGAACACTTTACTTAGCCACTTCAACATGAAATACAACAGGAGAAAATACTAGTAGCCACTTAGACGCTACAACACGAGAGAATGCTCTCTTTTTTCACATGATCTAAAGTATACTATTTCTTTTCACATAATCTACTAACCTACCGTTGATGCTCAATGATCAGTCGGAGCAAGTTCCAGCCAATGTTGAAAGTTTAGAACATCTCTTGTAGTTGTCATCAAACGCTGCTTTATCATCAACACAGAGTTGATTGGAGAAAGCTCCAAACTAGTGCATCCCAGCTGCCGGTGGCATCAAGATTCGCTTTTGTTGCCCAATAATGTGGGAGTGACGGTTATTACCCCAATGACGAACATAATGGCTATAGACTGGAAGTCGTAGAGATCACCAACCGATTGCAACTCACCGAGGGTAATTCCAGCCTACACAAGACCATATGATTATGACTCTATAGGCGCTAGCGTGGATATCCAAATAAGAAACACACATCAGCAAGTGGTGTGACAGTTAATATTTGCTCCATATTACTGTTACCAATTTTTAAGTTTTTTCTTTGCTTGTATTATACTTCTACGCTAGAAAAGGAAATGTGAAATCAATGAATGCCGATTACCATGCACTTTTCGTAAGCAAAATCTAACTCAATATATATGGATATAACGAAATATAAAACTGAATGAAAGTATAAACAAAAGCATATCGTAGAACATATTCATATAAGAATTTGCTTTATGTTAAAAATAAACATGATTTCCTTAGAAATTTTTGGGAATTGATTCAAGATCCAAACACAACTCGAGTTTTTTGTCATACGGAATCTAAGATCCAGAACAGTCTCATATTTCATTATTTTGTCAAGCTCAAATAGTTTTATGACACCAGATAATGGAGAACGATGGTCTAGTTTAGGCTCTTATGTTTTATATGGATGTCTGTTACCATACAAGATTTTCTTAGCTATTCAATCAATTCCCACCCTCTTGACAATCCAATCTTCTTATTTCCCTATAAAGATGGAACAATACAATCATTATGCCAGAATGTTTATACGTCCATCCAGGATTACTTCCAAATAATAGATAATGCTAAAATAGCCCGACTAAACAAGATTAATATAGCAAAGGCGGAGAAGTGATACCCGAACAGTAACAAATGCTGCGGGGATGAGCCCAATGGAGGTAGCCAACAAGAAAATATGATATGGGATGTCAACAATTGGTGAAGCAAAATTTATAAATGTGTTCGGAAGCGTTGGAGTCACTCTTAGGAAAAGCATGTAGTTGAGCAACCGTTGACGCCTTTTAGCAAACTGAAAATGAAAAAAACCTTATTTATTCCAATAGATGTTATGAAACAAAAGATGACTCAGGTGTGTTGGCAATTACCTGGGACTGGAAAAAAGTTAATTTGTCAGGCCAAAGAGAGAAGACAAGTGGTCGACCAATTAATTTAGATAAAAAGTAGCAAGAAGATGCACCGGCTGTAACACCCCAAAAATATTAATTACAAAATTGGACAAAAATAATTTGAAGCTATCTTCAATGCTACTAAAATAATCATCCTAAACAAAAAAATAATAATAATAATAATAATAACAATAATATAATTCTAAATAATAATAATAATAAAAAAACTAATCATTTTGAATTAATTTAAAAACTTAATATGTGGCAACTTACCACAACACTTGTCCACCCTTCAACACCCTAACACATGCACAAAACCCCTATAAATACCCCCCATTTCATCAGATTGAAGACACAATTCAAGAGCAAGTTTGAGAGAGAGTGTAGGAAATAGGTAGAAAATATGGTGGAAATAAGAAAATTATGAGGAAAAATACCAAACCTCCTCCAAAAAATCCGAAAATTTCACACAATCATCCTTATACACCCAGAAAACATTTAGTTTGAGAGGTGTAGCAAAATCAAAGCCAAATCACCCAGAAAAATCGAAAACCCGTGAAGAACATTTGCAGAAATGCAACCCAGAAATCTATTTTGAGGTAGCGTGTTCATGCCTTCATTTCTTCTATTTTAAAACCGATTTTGATCTTGTGTATAAAATGAAAGTTGTTCAAAATGTGTTAACGTTTATGGGTATGTCGGCCGATCGCCCAAATGGCCGCCGTACGAACGTATTTCCGGCGACCAAAACACCTCGTTAATCATTTCAAAAAATAGAATTCTGGGCAAAATCGGTTTGGAATTTCAAAATGGTTTCTGAACAAAAGTTGTAGATCGAACCGAGGCGATCATACTTTAAAAATTTCAGCCGCGCGTGGCTGCCGGATCACGGCCACGCGCCGGCATGGTGGCACGTGTAACACACGCGCCGACGAGTTTGACAAAATTCCGGTCGGCGAACGTTGCTGGACTGATTTTAGGTATTTCTGGAAAGTTTCGTGAAGTTTCGACTTAAACTTGATTTTTAATGAATTTTTAAAGTCTTATTTAGAAATTACTCGGACAAGTTTTGTACAAAAAAATGATTTGCAGAAGATTCAACAACATATCTGGGTTTCTAAACACCAAAATTACTTATATTATGTTTATAGGACTTTATGTGACATCTGGGTTCAAAATCGAGCCAATCCAGTAAGACATCAAATAGTGAGGTGAGGTGTACTACCGAATTCTTGTTATATAGCCCTTTTGGCATTTGGCCTGGAATTTACAATATCTTGTTATTCATTATCTCACCTTTTATATATTGTCATCATATTGTACATTATCTCGTCCCATTGGTCATCTTGATCTGCATGTTTATTTATCTTGAATGTTATCGATTACTAATCGATTCCTTTGGTTGAACGAATCATTTGACTGAATGACTGAATGAATGGAGCCCTGGATATTTATCCACTGAACAACGCGGCTTCGGCCCGGAAAGTGAGTCCAATGAACAACGGATGACAGTCCGGGAATATGGTTCATCTGAACAACGCGCACCGGTTTACGGTCCGGAGAATGGTTCACTTGGCTCGTAAATGACTGAATGTACAGATCCTATCTGAATATGTGGGGAAAAGTGCTACACCGAACTGTCTGGTGGGAGCCACCTCTTTAGCCCACGATATTCACTCTGAAATCCTAAATCATCACTGTTCATTATTGACAATTACTTGACTGCAAGATCTTTGTTACATGACATATCATATTGAGAAATTGCATTATTTGATAATTACAGATATAAAGCCATTGTTATTCCCTCACTAAGTCCTCAAAGACTTAACCTCTGTTTTCCTTGTAATTTATTGTGAGTTCCAGATACAGGAGTACCGGAGCCAGAACCAGAGGAAAATTAGGAAAATGGAAATGTTGGCTTACCGGGACTGTTATAGTATTTTCTCTTTTATTAAGTGTCGGACTATTATAAGGAGTTTGTACTGGGATGTATTTTGTTACTAATTAGAATGTATAAACGCTTCCGCTACTAAAAATGAATGTTTGACTAAACGCTTCCGCTATTTCCGAAAAGGTTTTGAAACCCTCGTATGTAATGTTCTTAGAGAATGTGGTACCGGATAAGGGATAAATTAATTTGTGCCCGAGTCGGGTCCCACAGAGGTGGTATCAGAGCCCAGGCTCACAGTCTATTATGAAATATTTTTGGGTCATAGAATAAACTCCATAAGAATTTTATGCTTTGGGTTGTAAGATATTGATGAAGTTGACTGGTTTATTTCAGGATAAAAGTCTATAGTGCTCATACAGGAATGCTGATAACACCTTGGTAAGAAAGAGCAACCAACTATTAGTAACCTAAAGAGTTAGGTGCATAGGCCGAGATCGAAAAAGTTTCTCCTATTGAGAATATTACGGTTGACACTCAGATCGAGTAAACCCGGAACAACCAATGAGGATTGATAGTATATCACCAAACTTTGTTTTTCCACAATTGTCACTATTTAAGATAATGGTGACTTAACCTTACTCTAGTTATTTAATCTTGTGCATTACGCATTATTAATATTAACTCCCTATTTAAAAATAAATATGTCTTAAATCACCACTTTCTCATAAATTTGATGATGTCGTCAAGAAATAATTCACGAGCTACGATGTCATCGTCACTTGGTGGTAGCTCTCACACGAGAAATCAAGGAAATGAGGAAAATTCTCCTGAGGAAGTACGTAACCCAAGAAGGAACGACGAGCAAGAAGAACAGCATCCTCGACAAGAGCTACCCAACAGGAATGCGATGGAAATTTTACAACAGTTCATGCAATTCTGTCAACAAAATCCTCCACGAAACGTCACGAGGAATGAAGAACCACTAGATAGAGCACTTGAGCGATTTCTGAGGTTCCACCCACCTAAATTCTACGGAACCCCTAATGCCCATCATGCAGAAGAGTGGTTACTCAAAGTTGAGAGAATTTTTACTGTTCTCAACTATTCTGATGAACAGAAGGTCAGCTTTGCTGTCTATCAATTTGAAGATGCAGCTCATCATTGGTGGAGAGTCATAGATCACCAATGGAAAAGAAATCAAACCCCGAGGACCTGGGTGAATTTTCTACGTGCATTCGAGGAGAAATATGTTACGCAGGTAATACTGAACACCCGTGAACGAGAGTTTATGGATTTGGTACAAGGAAGACATACTGTAGCTGAATACGAGGCTGAATTCCACCGACTAATTCACTATGCTCCACATTATATAGATGATGAACCAAGGAAAACTAAGAAATTCATTCAAGGCTTAAATCTTGATATCCGTTGGGCCACACTATCCACCGAATCCACTAATTATCTTTCTGCAGTCAACCAAGCGTTACGAGTTGAATCTGATATCAAATCATTGATCCAAAGAGAGCAGAGGGAAAAGAGGCTCTATAACCCAAATTTGAAAGACACAAGCAACAAGAAGAGGAATCTTGGAAAGGAAATGATTGGAGAACCAACTGGACAGAAACCACAAGGAGACTTGGGTAATGTTAATGCACCAAAATGTGGCTATTGCAAGATGCCCACTCACAAGGAAGAGAACTGCTGGAGAAAGAACGGAAAATGTCTGGTCTGTGGAAGTGAACAACATCGTATCCAAGATTGCCCAAAAAGGACCCAGAAGATACCACCGCCACAAAAACCGAGAATCCCAGCAAGGGCTTATGCCTTAATGGGAAATAAAGAAGTTGACCCGATCGTTATGGTTGAAGGTACCGTTATTTGACTTTCAAAAGTTGACTAAATCTTGTTTGGCTCTAGAGCTACACATTCTTTTGTTATATTGGCATATCATCTAGGAATCGGTTTACCGATAGAATTGAGGTAACCACCGACACCGTCAATAAAAACTACCCACTAAAATTCTACGAACTAGAATATCTGGCAGATTTAATCAAGCTACATACATGATTACGATTATGCTGAGCATGGACTGGTTGTTCAAACATCAAGCACACCTAAACTACTATACCGAGGAAGTAACTTCACCAGGTGCGACTACACCAGCTACCAGATGCCATCAATCATAAATGATAGATGGTGGTAATATCTACATTGGAATCAAGGACAGATAGAAGAGATGAGAAACTCAAACCGAGGTAAATATAGCTACCAGAGAGGAAGTCTCAGTAAAATCATTACCTGAGGTTGGATTTGAGCCTAACATTTTTCCTCCCTTTTTAAAGTCGCTCACTCTTTCAGCCAGAGAACCTTTTGCGGACATACACTGCTCCACCCAGTTTCTTTGTCATTTCAAATCCGGTCATGGATTAATTAGGACTTGATATCAAAAGTTTGATGTTGATATTGACATTTTCTTTGAATACCTACGCCCTGCTTTCATTCCCGGGTAGTGGAATAAAATGTTTTTTTCTCTCTCTCGACCATGTGCTTCTTCTTCTACTTCTTGATTCTTATCCAAATACTAAAGGGATCGTTACCCATAACTCAGAGAGTCATAGTAGACCATGCTGCTCACCAGAAATGGAAAACCACGAGTGTAGTTTTCTCGACTCGACGACAACAACAGAAGATCGGCTAGATGAAGAACCACGTTACGCAACTGAAATCATGTCAAAGGAAGCTAGGACATGGAAAGAAGATTTCAACTCAAGGCTTCAGAGTTTTGCGGTAACAATGATGGAATCTGGGGACCAGATTCCTTGAAGGAGGGGAGATTGTAACACCCCAAAAATATTAATTACAAAATTGGACAAAAATAATTTGAAGCTATCTTCAATGCTACTAAAATAATCATCCTAAACAAAAAAATAATAATAATAATAATAATAACAATAATATAATTCTAAATAATAATAAATAAAAAAAAACTAATCATTTTGAATTAATTTAAAAACTTAATATGTGGCAACTTACCCCAACACTTGTCCACCCTTCCACACCCTAACACATGCACAAAACCCCTATAAATATCCCCCATTTCATCAGATTGAAGACACAATTCAAGAGCAAGTTTGAGAGAGTGTGTAGGAAATAGGTAGAAAATATGGTGGAAATAAGAAAATTATGAGGAAAAATACCAAACCTCCTCCAAAAAATCCGAAAATTTCACACAATCATCCTTATACACCCAGAAAATATTTAGTTTGAGAGGTGTAGCAAAATCAAAGCCAAATCACCCAGAAAAATCGAAAACCCGTGAAGAACATTTGCAGAAATGCAACCCAGAAATCTATTTTGAGGTAGCGTGTTCATGCCTTCATTTCTTCTATTTTAAAACCGATTTTGATCTTGTGTATAAAATGAAAGTTGTTCAAAATGTGTTAACGTTTATGGGTATGTCGGTCGATCGCCCAAATGGCCGCCGTACGAACGTATTTCCGGCGACCAAAACACCTCGTTAATCATTTCGAAAAATAGAATTCTGGGCAAAATCGGTTTGGAATTTCAAAATGGTTTCTGAACAAAAGTTGTAGATCGAACCGAGGCGATCATACTGTAAAAATTTCAGCCGCGCGTGGCTGCCGGATCACGGCCACGCGCCGGCACGGTGGCGCGTGTAACACACGCGCCGACGAGTTTGACAAAATTCCGGTCGGCGAACGTTGCTGGACTGATTTTAGGTATTTCTGGAAAGTTTCGTGAAGTTTCGACTTAAACTTGATTTTTAATGAATTTTTAAAGTCTTATTTAGAAATTACCCGGACAAGTTTTGTACAAAAAAATGATTTGCAAAAGATTCAACAACATATCTGGGTTTCTAAACACCAAAATTACTTATATTATGTTTATAGGACTTTATTTGACATCTGGGTTCAAAATCGAGCCAATCCAGTAAGACATCAAATAGTGAGGTGAGGTGTACTACCGAATTCTTGTTATATAGCCCTTTTGGCATTTGGCCTGGAATTTACAATATCTTGTTATTCATTATCTCACCTTTTATATATTGTCATCATACTGTACATTATCTCGTCCCATTGGTCATCTTGATCTGCATGTTTATTTATCTTGAATGTTATCGATTACTAATCGATTCCTTTGATTGAACGAATCATTTGACTGAATGACTGAATGAATGGAGCCCTGGATATTTATCCACTGGACAACGCGGCTTCGGCCCGGAAAGTGAGTCCAATGAACAACGGATGACAGTCCGGGAATATGGTTCATCTGAACAACGCGCACCGGTTTACGGTCCGGAGAATGGTTCACTTGGCTCGTAAATGACTGAATGTACAGATCCTATCTGAATATGTGGGGAAAAGTGCTACACCGAACTGTCTGGTGGGAGCCACCTCTTTAGCCCACGATATTCACTCTGAAATCCTAAATCATCACTGTTCATTATTGACAATTACTTGACTGCAAGATCTTTGTTACATGACATATCATATTGAGAAATTACATTATTTGATAATTACAGATATAAAGCCATTGTTATTCCCTCACTAAGTCCTCAAAGACTTAACCTCTGTTTTCCTTGTAATTTATTGTGAGTTCCAGATACAGGAGTACCGGAGCCAGAACCAGAGGAAAATTAGGAAAATGGAAATGTTGGCTTACCGGGACTGTTATAGTATTTTCTCTTTTATTAAGTGTCGGACTATTATAAGGAGTTTGTACTGGGATGTATTTTGTTACTAATTAGAATGTATAAACGCTTCCGCTACTAAAAATGAATGTTTGACTAAACGCTTCCGCTATTTCCGAAAAGGTTTTGAAACCCTCGTACGTAATGTTCTTAGAGAATGTGGTACCGGATAAGGGATAAATTAATTTGTGCCCGAGTCGGGTCCCACACCGGCAGTAGCTGCAAACACAACAAGAACTACACCTTTGAGCAAATATAGAACACGTGTAATAAACATCCAATGAGTTTTATCACTACGCCGTTTCGACACAACCAACAAGCAATAATACATTATAGATATAAAATGTCGAGAAATTGAAGCATGGCACAACAACTAAGCCTTTAATCCCAAAGAATTGAGGTAGACTACATGAACAATAGAGATAATCAAGTCGGTCGGACAAATGCGTCGGTCTTCTCCAAACACTTCTATCGGTCAACTTATCTTCCGTAATCCCCTTACACTCCAAGTCTTTGCGTATAACTTCGAGACATGTCTTCTTCTTCGGTCGTCCTCTCGCTCTCGTGAACTGGCCGAAATTGAAGCATGGCACATAAAGAGAAAATCGACGAAGATAATTTTAACTGGTTAGTGATTGAAACTCAAATAAAATGTTAAATAAAATCTTTTGCAGTTCCCAGACACTAAAATTTCCATAAGAACAAAATTGGAGTATATACATAGAAATGACAGAACTTTAATTTGTAAGCAACTGATAGCCAAGCTTCACGATGCATGATTCATGAAACTAGAAAGCACATTAATTCAATCTGAATGATATTTTTTCCCTCCATATCAACCAAATCACAGTAACAAAGGAGTCAATAACATAGTCCATAGTGCTTTTCCTCCTTATTTTGAATACTAAAAGTAACTTCCGAGTTACTTAGCTCAAGTATCAGAACTTGACTTCCTTCTTGAGGCAATTAACAAGCTATATACCTGTATAACATTTACCAATGTCCTTTCAAGTCTAATCCTTTAAGCAGTTAATGAGTGACAAAGACAAAGTTATTTCCCCCTCTCAGAAAAAGTGCATCTCCACTACATTCTCTCAAACTCAAATGCTTGAAAGTGATTTCTTTGTTAATTTCTCATTCGATTTTGCTCCTCTAACATAAGGAAATGAATCTCATTTATTTCAAAATATTTATGATTCATTACAGAAACATCCATCAAGCCAACAGTGGAAGAAACTTCACAAGAAAGCCACTAATTATTTTTTATTCCATACACGCACTTTTCTTCGAAGTTCCAATGTGACAATGAGAAACTGTGTAAATCGGTCTCATGCTGAAAATATTGTCACCTCATAAAGCTATTAAGTTACCATCAAAGATTAGATGAAACAGAATAGCCAGAAAACATCAGCATGCATCTGTAAATTCACGCTTAAGTTGAAAAAAAAAATCACGAAATTAGAAACCAAATAATATATTTCAAAACCTACTTCCACAGAAGGAATCTCTTTTTCAGCTAATGTAACCTGATCTCACATTTCCAAAATGGGTATTTCCACAATACAAATCAGATTAAATAACCATCCATTTCATAATATGTTAGCATAACCAATTACAAAATCTAAATATCCAAAACAGTAATGAACAAAAAATATCCCAATAAATTTAAAAAGAAAGCAGCAATTAAAAAAATTTAAAAACCTGAGGATTTGAAGGTCTTGGAGAGTACGAGGAAGCTTGAAAAAGCTGTAATTCGATGCGGGCATCGTCAAGTAAACACCCAATAGCCCCAACGCAAACCCCAATACGATGCCGCTCACCGCCATCACCTCCCACACCGTCAGCGGGAACTTTCCCGATCTCGCTTCATTGCTCCCCTTAATTACACTTCCATCCCCAGAATTCGACAATGACGCAGTTGTTTCTGATTCAGCTTCCATTTCCTCGTACCAAAAATTCAAATCAATCGAAAATAAAGCTTGGGCGTTGCTTTTCCTTATCTGGGTTGTTGGAAATTATTGGCTTTTAAATAAGCAAAAAACAGACAATACATTCAAGAATTCATGCATGTACGCGTAACACAAATTCTATGACTACTTTTAATTATTGAATTTTTGGTGCAAATTCATCGAAGAGGTAGAAAGAAGGAGAGGATGAGTGATTCTTCTTACACTTCTCTCTCCTTTTTGTCGGCAATATATAGGAATTGGACAAGAGACGACGTGCGAATATTCTTTTCATTCGCTTACATAGAAATCAAGAAAATTGAGAGATTGTGAAATAAGACGATATTTTTCAGAAGATTAGAAATTAAGAAATAATATAAATAGCTTTATCTATTATTTCTAACTCTTTTAGAAAAGTATTTATTGGTAACTGAATAAATAATTGGCCAAATGATATAAAATTCATGCTGTGATTCTTCTTTTTAGGAGAAAATTTTGGATAAGATTTTGGAGAATAAAAACTATTGTCAAATCACGTAAGATTTACTTCGGTAAATGTCATTAAAATCATGATTATAAGTGACAACTTAGGACGATGGTTTATTGTGTGCAAAAATATTTCGTCCATCTCCGAACGCAAAAATAGAATAAGATATTTTAAATTGAATCTCTTCATCACATTATTCGATTAAATATCTTGAAATTTCTTCTATACCAAATTGGTACGCTCTCCTGGCATAAGTGCTATCATATTTTCGAACTAATGTCACTAATCCAATAGTAAGAAAATCCACGCAAGGAAAGGAGATTGTGGCATATTATCATATATCTCCGGGAGGTGAACTTGAGGCAGAAGAAGAAGCCCTCATGCGGTCAGCCTATGACACATATTTTCGGACGAATTTCTGTGTATTTGATTTAAATTTTAATGATGTGAAATTTTTGCAAAAGTAATGTTATAAGTGACAACTTAGGACGATGGTTTATTGTGTGCAAAAATATTTCATCCATCTCCGAACGCAAAAATTGAATAAGATATTTTAAATTGAATCTCTTCATCACATGAATATATGATTCGATTAAATATCTTGAAATTTCTTTAATATCAAATTGGTACGCTCTCCTGGCATAAGTGGTATCATATAATCGAACTAATATCACTAATCCAATAGTAAGAAAATCCACGCAAGGAAAGGACATTGTGGCATATTATCATATATCTCCGGGAGGTGAACTGGAGGCAGAAGAGGAAGCCCTCATGCGGTCAGTCTATGACACATTTTCGGATGAATTTCTGTGCATTTGATTTAAATTTTAATGATGTGAAATGTTTGCAAAAGTAATGAAAAGTTGGATCAATGGTAATGATCATAATTGGAAATTAGTTGACAATGATGCGTATCTAATGTTATTGTTAAGGATAATATTAATATAATTAGTAAGTCTTTTTGCCCAAAATCCATTCTATTTTACACTTTATGCCAAAAAAAGTATGGGGTACTTAAACGTGTTGGGTCTTTCCAAATACAAATATTATTATTAGAACAAGTATTATTTTTATGTTAGATTTATGAAAATTATTCTGACAACAACAATAATTGATCTAATAATATCCTAACTCCTTCCAAAAATCGAAGTTAAAAACTAAAACCATGTCGAATTAGAACCATGTGAAACTGATTCTGTGATCATAAATTAAAAATTAAAATTTGATTGATTGCCACCGACTATTCTACTAAGTATGATCATATTGTCAACCTTCGCCTTCAAAACATCACAATATTTCGATACATATATGATGTAATTCGATTTTTTTTGGGTTTGGTAGATTTAAGTGATTTGCGGAAAATAAAAGAAAAAACACCAAGATTTTTTACGTGGAAAACCTTCGAATTGAGGAAAAAATCACGGGACACAAGTCCAGTATAATTTGTACTAATCACTCTTTCTATTTGTTACCGGACTTGACACAAAATCTAAAATGAAAAATCAACACTTAAGAAAATCTGGAAAAATAACAAAGGGAGTCCAAACAGACAATATAAAGTTCTCTTCGGAGTCCTCTTTTTTCTTCAAAAGTCCAACCCCATGTAATGAGGTTGCTCGCCTCTATTTATAGGCTTGATTCTTGTGATTGCTTGGCGGGAAAGCTAGGATCAGATATTCTTTGATAGTTGTGCTAATGTAGCGAGTGTGTCCGAGAAATCCGCACCTCACTAATGCACGTTTATCTCCGTCGGTTAATCTGTTGTTTACAACCGGGTCTTCCGCTGATCTTTGACCAAACATACCGAGCAGGGTTTACCAACCGTTTAACTTTAGTCTGTTCGGTGCACTGGTTATAGTCTGTTCGGTACGATGTTCAGTTATAATCTGCTTATTCGATTTCTTGTATAGGATTTTACCCGAGAATGTCAATATGTCATATGACATCAAGATACATTAAATAAATGTAAGCATGCACAACGTTTTTTTACAAAATATCAACAGATACTCGACAAAAGATGATAGGATATAATTAATGGTGCATCACACATGGACAGGTGATACGACTACAAAGAGGAGTAGTAGCAAGAGCCGCATGCAGATGAGGTTCATGAGCATACAAATAGAGTCAAGGCTTGCTCCAACAAATGAAATGGAGGATGCTCGAGGATGTAGTGGATGATGCAGAAGGGCAGTATGCTATGTAACAGATTGTGTAGTAGTCTGGCTAAATAAATAAACATAGCAATGTAATTAGTAAGATGTTAGTTTTGGGTCGAGTACAGAAGTTAGTTACTACAGGGACATGTATATAAAAGGAAGACTTGCATCATAGTTGTATTCATTCAACCAATTAATCAATGAACTATTTTCTTCTTCCCCAAGATTTCTCTCACCCCAATCCCCATTTCATAGGAGATTAGCGATCTCGAATCCGCTCTATCTTTAATCCTATCAACAGGTCACCACATTTAATAGACTAGGCCAGCAACATGTGAAAAGTGAAAACTATAATTGGTCATATCTAATTTTAAGATACATTTTCAACAAGAGGCAAACATTGGGCGACAACGAATGAGAGAGACCGAGAAAAAGCATCGGACGATGAGAATGGACTAGAAAAACGAACAATGAATGTGCGTGATCGACTATAGTTGCAGAAATTTCAAAACTTTTGAAAATCTTGTGGCAACACAATGGAGATGGAGAATGTTGTGTGGAAGGACGACGACGACGAATAGTTTCAATGAAATCTTTCAATTTCTTTTGTTCTGCTCTAAGGTTTGGGGAAGGGGAATGATAAGGAAAAGGAAGGTTTGGGGAAGTGAACACAACTGAAGTAAAGTGGGTTTTAATTATTATTGAGGTTATTTGACAGTCAGGAAACAAAATTTCAAACGGAACCTTTGACTTGAAAAAAATTTGTTTTAATATCATATTACTTATTGTACCATAACTTTTGCATTGACACGGATCAACGTGTTACTATTATTATTATTATTATTATTTATATGGAGAGAGATTTTAAAACAAGATGTTTGGATCACCGTCCAGACTCGTACTCGAATCGTTTCAAAAGGAAATATAAGACTTTACCACAAGATTAAGATTGGAGTCTCGATCAACTTGTTATTGCTACTACCAATTCGAACATATCACTATCACTCATTTTTAATTCTACATGCTTCCATTGTTTGAAAAAATAGAACTAATTCGGTTTAAATGATAATGTTTGGCTAATTTATTTTTTTATTATAAAAAAAGAAAAAAATTCATAAATTATAGTTGTTTGAAAAAATTTAACATTCTATTATAATTTGCACTCCAAGAGTGCAAATTATAACACTATTCTAAAGTTGCACTCTTGGAGTGCAACTTTAGAATAGTATTATTTGAATTATAAATTAAAAATAATTTTAAATTCTTGATTATTAAAAATAAATTTTTTTTATTGGTATTATATTTTACATAAAAATTTTAAACCACATAAATAGTTGAAATATGAATAAATGATCTGAAATAGCACACATAAAAATAAATAGATTATTCTTTACATTGAACTATAAATATTTCCTCCGGTCCCACAACCACGTCTATGTCTCAGTCGTTGTGGTCTTCTAGATGGCTCAACTACATCTACATTCCGCGTTTGTGATTGAGAGGGTCTAGTCCTAGCGCTGGACTCACCAATATCATATTGTGGCGTCAAGTCGGAGAATGTAACAGGTGAGATATCAAAATGTGGACGTGGCTGTGTAGAATCGGGTACACGAAGCAGAAGATCCGCAAATGAGATTCCACTGTATGCTTGAGTTGGATCTGATATATATGGAGTGTATGGTGATGGCTCCTCCACGTGGGCAGGTTGTGTGACGTAGTAGTCAGAAGATGCTGCTGCATGGCAGCAAGTGGTATGCATATATTTCCTTTTTTTATTTAAAATGATTTAATTTCTTCTGAATTATGCTACCTATTAACCATATTTTTTGTAAGAATGTGCATATGGAGCAACTAAGACTTAGTTGCTCAAGTTTGAGTGAGGATGAAGGGATTTCACCCGGGGTCAGACGTGTATTAGATCAGAGCTTAGCTATTGTGGATGAAGTGCGTCAACTTGCTCGGACACAACAAAATAGATATGGTATGCCTGCACGGCAGCGAGATACCACTAGAGGGGGCAACCGGAGGAGAAGACGGTCAAGTACCTCTGATACTCAGGTAGATGCTCATGATGATATCCCTCAATTTACTACTGATACATATGATGCAGGGGGGACATCAACATCACACCGTTCTTCATTCCATTATGATGCCACATCTTCTGACTACTACGGCACACAACCTGCCCACGTGGAGGAGCCATCACCATACACTCCATATATATCAGATCCAACTCAAGCATACAGTGGAATCTCATTTACGGATCTTCTGCTTCGTGTACCCGATTCTACACAGCCACGTCCACATTTTGATATCTCACCTGTTACATTCTCCGACTTGACGCCACAATATGATATTGGTGAGTCCAGCGCTAGGACTAGACCCTCTCAATCAAAAACGCGGAATGTAGATGTAGTTGAGCCATGTAGAAGACCACAACGACTGAGACATAGACGTGGTTGTGGGACCGGAGGAAATATTTAGAGTTCAATGTAAAGAATAATCTATTTATTTTTATGTGTGCTATTTCAGATCATTTATTCATATTTCAACTATTTATGTGATTTAAAATTTTTATGTAAAATATAATACCAATAAAAAAAATTTATTTTTAATAATCAAGAATTTAAAATTATTTTTAATTTATAATTCAAATAATACTATTCTAAAGTTGCACTCCAAGAGTGCAACTTTAGAATAGTGTTATAATTTGCACTCTTGGAGTGCAAATTATAATAGAATGTTAAATTTTTTCAAACAACTATAATTTATGAATTTTTTTCTTTTTTTATAATAAAAAAATAAATTAGCCGATAAGAACCTATATTATCTGAGAAAAAACAAATTAATTTCTTCCATTGTTTTTTATTGTCATTGTTTGATTTTTTTTTTTCCCACAGCAGCACAGCACGTTGTTCTGAACTATAATTCATGTGCGGTCCACTCTATCCAATGGTTCAAATCACGTGGGAAGCAAAATTCCCATTTAGCATAGAATCTTCCGAAGAGCTTAGAGTGAGTGTTGCATTTAACGTATAATTCAGGTTGAAAGATAATTAACAGGAACCTGTAAGAGTATTAACATCGAGATTTTATATATTCTTGCATTATTTATAATTTATAATTAGATTAAATCCTTATGTGTAATTTAATGTATCTCTATATACTAACTATGTGGTCCTTTTAAAATGACTTCTTCTTTTTTCACAGAATTTTTAAAATGATTTTTGATACATAACAAATGTACAACCTAATTGTTAAATCTAAAATAATAGTAGTTCGATAAATTTCGTTTTATTTCCTTATTTTCATTCATTAACCATAATTGAATCAACTACTAGAATACTATGATGCATGGACACTGACACTGACACGACACGGAAACAGCGACACCGATTTTCAAAATTTTTAAGATACTACACAGCTGTGACACGCCTGTATATTTTAATATATATTATACATGTAATAAATTACAAAATACTAAAATTGTCATTTTTTTAAATTATAAAACCATGTAATAGCAACAAAACTATTTTTACCAGATTCAATAAGCATATAAATAAATGCAAGTCACTAGAATCATCATAGGAACACCAAATTCATATTATTTCAATTAACATAACCAAATAAAATATAATATAACAGTATCATTCATGTCCGACACGTCAAGTGGCGTGTCCGATGAGTATCGGTGTCTTAAAAGTGTCCAACACTACGACAAATGATTTTTAGAAGTGTCCGCGCTTCGTAGCTTTAATACAATTTCTCGTCTCTCCACATATATCCATTTTTCAATATTTCTTAAGTCTTATTTGAAACTGACCAATATTATTTATTGATTGTTAAAACATATTTCGTTTTGGCATGTTTATATAAAAATGTGCTTTTCAAAAACAATTTAATCTTATATTTTTCCTATTTTTATAAATGAAAAGTAGTAATATAATCATACATGAAAATGAAATTGGTATGAAATGATAATTTTACTGTAGGAAATATAAATGTGTGTGTGAATAAAATTAAATATTTTTGGTACTATCGTAGTCTTAACTTTGACTGTTCAAACTAAGCGTTGGAATAATTCAAATTGAATGACGATTTCACTAGTTTGGACCACATCTAATATCATTTGGACCTATTCATTTGGGCCCAAAATAACAAATAATGATCCATTATGCGTAGAGAGTTCGCCGTGTTCAAATATATAACACAGAATAGATTTTGAATATATATCAAAAATTCCTTTTGTGGTGACATATTCAGGACTATATGGTTAAGTTTCTCGTATTTTGGGTGGTGGTTATTTTGTCATGTTTTACTGTCAGACCACTGCTTGACTATATTTATTGAGTTTTTAGGTTTCGTGCATCATCCAGTGTGGTGCATTGGTCGATGGCTTTCAGCAAAAGATTTGGATATGAGAGATTGCTCGATTTGTCTTTTATCAGCTTTTAACTCTCGCACATTCTTATTTATTCATTCAACTATATTGGAATGTAGTTCCCTACTTCGACACCACTCTGGGCTGAATTGGTTTGAGGGACCTAACTTTGCTCTGGTGGATGTGTCGGGTTATTGTGATTCCGTGATGATCCATTCTATCATTACACGATCTCGTCGGCATCTTAATTGGGTGTATCTTCGTTGGCAAAAGCTTTTGTTATTGTATTTCGTCTGTTTATACGTGTTTACTGACTTTGGGTCGCATATATGTTATACTTGCGGTTATTCTAATATATTTCATGTTTATGTTCAAAAAATAAAAATAAAAAATAATTATTTAACAATATTTTTATTTTATAGGTTAATTTATGCGGAAAATAATGAAGTCTTGTGGATGTTTCCTAGAAATTTGATTCAAATTCAGACAATTATACTTTAGGAGAGGGCTGGGGGGCCCTACTTGAATCGTTTGTTTGTTCGTCGAAAGTAATGTAATCCCCCCGTTTAAGTAACGTGTGGAAAATTGAACGCCATGACCTATCCAATTCCAACTTTATCTCTTATTTATATTTTTATTATTTCAATATTTTTTAATAAAATAAAATTAAGATGTGTCTATCAATAAAAAAATAAAGTAATTATTATTGATCTAAATACGAAAATGAGATACTTATATTGATTGTTCTCCAAAATCGTCTTTTCTCAATCGGGTCGGTCATATCCATTTATTATAAATGAAAAATTAAATTTAGCATGCTATATGGTTCAAATTTAATGTTACAACTATTATTTGAAAAATTACGGTTACATACATAACCTTTATGAATTGTAGCGTGTTGCATTCTCTCATATCGGTTTGGTATTTTAACAAATATTCATTATCGTATTACATTATTGTCATGTATCATCAAACTTAGCCTCTTAAACTAGTTATTGCAAAAAAAAAAATTAAAAAAATTTTGGATATCAAAATTCTCTAATTGTTTGTTTTTGGAAAAGAAAATTTTGACACCCTAATGATTGATTTTGATTTTAAAAAAAAAATTTACAAGAGAGTGTAACAGGATCTAAGTTTGGTGATGTTTGTCGATGATGAAATACTGTGATAAATTTTCGATAAAAACCCCAAATCGAAGGGAAGATGGGCAGAAAAGTAGCTTGGTTACAAGAAAGTAGTTAATATGGTGCAAAATGTTATAATTTATGAAAGTTAATAATGTAAAACTATAATTTTTTTAAACAATGGTTTCAACGTAAAATTTGGAACAAACTATACTATGTACAACGTAATTTTCCCCATACACAATGCAATGGAATAACGACCCCATTTGGGTACCCAAGAGCAACGTGATATGTGACATTGATTATTGCAGAGCTAATGACACCAAACATGCCTTTTTGGAAATTTCTTTACAACTTAAATAAGTTGATTTACGATAAAGTTATAATTTTAAGCCACTTTTAGTTACACTTCAAATCTATCATTATTAGGTTTTAATCACAATGTTGGTTAGATTCTTTGTTCAAAAAGTCGATCGGCATTCAGACTTGTTATATATACATATATTTCCACTTACATCTCTCCGTAGATGATATACCTTTTGGTGTGTAATAAAACAAAACAAACAAGACTCAATCGAAACATAGGTGAAGTCATTCTATGGGCTATGGTGGTTCCGGCCCGTACAAATTTTTGAAGAAAAAAAATTTCTTTGTTAATTTTGAAAATTTAGTTTTTTTAGCCAAATCCTGTGAATCGTGATAGCTTTTTAGCATTATCTAACCTGACCAGTCCTAGATAAGTTTGAATCCTGCTTCCCAAACTGCATAGAAATGAATACCTTTTTCTCCAAATTGGTTAGAAAAACTTGGCTTCTACAACTGTGGTCTGAATCGGGATACATCCTGTAGCTTGATTACATATTTTTTATAATTTTTGTCTACAAATGAGTTTTTTAAAATAAAAATTGTAAAAGATTAAAGAAAAAGGAGATTCGACAGAGTGGTAAGCTCACCTTTTGAAAAAGACTCAAGTTCGAGTCGTGCTGTGAGGAGAAAACTTTCGCACGTCCCTCGATCAACAAAATAGTAATAATAATAAATATAATTGAAAAAAAAAATCAGTTAAAGGAATGATGGCATGAGTTAGACAACTTGACTAATTATTATACCATTAAAGAAACGGTTCAAGTGGAAAATAGGAGACTTTAAAATTGGTGGAGAATATATTCAACTTCCCATATAATGCATATGAAATATTACTTTATGGTTTATGGTTTGGGCATATCGAAGGGGGAGATGGGCAAGAAAAGTAGCCAATCAGAATTGTACTGAAAACGAGACTCACGATTCACAATTTTCCCCACTTTATAAAGTGCTCTTACTTGGATTTTCACTAGCCATAAAGTGGATCCAAATTAAAGTTTCTGGAATATGTCATTTCATCACGGGCGAATTTGGTTGAATTGTAAAGAAAAAATTGTTAAGTCAAGGATTTTTAATATTTGATCGAGAAAAATTTTTAGAAGTGGGAATTTATAGAAAAATGAAGCCCATTTCTTTGAAATCCCACTATAGTAATGCCAATAAAAAGAGAAAATGAGACTAGTGGCATGATCAAAGCCGATGATCGTAAGCTATGTCCTCCATCACGATGTCTCTATGCTTTTCCCCAGCTTTCCCTCTAGTAAAAGATTAGCTCGTACCCCCTGTGCCCAGGGATTCCTGGGGCATGATTGGCGCTATGGGCTTCGTTCGCCCTTCTCATGATTTCCAAAGTGGGCTTGGACGGCCTGGAGCTATTTGATGGTTTTGAATTAACTATGGCAGGAGTTCACTATAGGTCATAGGGAATTGGATCGTTTTTATGTGGAATATTAAAATACTTGCTACTCCTTTCTCAATCACTACTAGCTACATTTCCATTCAATGTCAGATGAAGAGATCGGTCAGTCAGATAAAATTATTTGAGATTTCTGTTGGTAGCCTTTTATGTTGGCATTAGGGTATTTTTGGTGATTGAATTGTTGTCGTTGTTACCTTTTTGAATTAGTCCAAACTAGTGTTTGGTCTTATTATGTATTATCTTTTGCTTTGCACTAAGCTTTTTTTTTTCTTTTTCATAAAATTTTGGCTTATTTTAAAAAAAAAAGAGATATTGAAGTATGGAAAAAAGAAAGAGAGTCAATACCCTATTCCTTCGTGATACCCCGATAATTGTCCCGGTGCGATTTGGACCCGGATTCTATGGGCTCGACTCGATCTGACAAGATGCAAGGGCCCATTGCTCCATTTCCAATCTGATATTGGCCCATTTATTTAGTTAATTAAGAGGCTCATTAGGATTTAAAGATAGGCCCGATAACCCTAATTAAAGCCTATTATGGGAGCCCATTGACTAAGTATAAAAAGATGAATAGTAGGTTAGAGAGAAGGGGATTTTATGATTGCCTAGGAGGAGGCTGCTCGGCAGAGGGGGATGCGGCTGCATGGCCGGGGAGAATTTTTCTTCTTCAGCAGAGAAGAGGCAGCGCCTCTTTCTTTCTCCATTCTTGCTTCTTCCTCCATTTTTGTAGAGAAAATACATTGTAAATTCTTGTTTATAGTGAAGATTCAAACTGGACTAGGTCCCGTGATTTTTCCCTTCGGGATTTCCACGTAAAAAATCTTGATGTCTATTTATTTTCTGTATATTATTCATTTGTTATCGAATCGAACCAAAAGATGAGGTAACAAATTGGCGCCGTCTGTGGGAACTCGAGCTAAGGCGTTGATATTTGTAGTTTTCATAGTCTGTTAAGGAAGGGGTTGATGGTCGGAAGAAAAAAAAAAGGGGGAGACGTCGATTTTGTTTTTTGGGGCTGGGAAAGAGGAGAGATTTCAGACAGCCCTGGGCGAAGAGCTCAGACATCTCGGACAGCTCTGGGTGGAGAGCTTCTGGTTGCAAGGTTGGCTCCGGGCGGCGAGTTCAGGGTTCCATGAGGGTGGCGGCTGGGCTGTGCTGCCGTCGCCGGCCTGCGTCGAGTCTGGGCAACAGCCATGGCTGTGGTGCGTGAGCTGCGAATCTTCATTTCACCTGATGCGAGTGATGAAGACGCCTTGCCTCGCCTCCTTCACCATTTTTTCAGATCTTCTCAGCTGGTGGTTATTTGAGAAGCTCAAGCTATTGCTCGAGAGAAAAAAAAAAAAGCAAGAAAACTGACGGAGGAGCGGGTCTGCAAAGGAGAAAAAAAAAGGGTCTGGTAAGAAAATTATTCCTCTCTTTCATCAATCTGGTGCCGCCCCTGTCCACCCACTTGAAGACCCCTTCGCCCCCTGTCGTACCTCGCTCGCCGGCTTACCTCCTGTACCAATCAACCATTTGTCGTCGCCGCACAACCACCAATAAACCACGCATCGTGCTCTCTACATACAACTAACTAGATGAAGCTTACACCATTGCCAGTGGTCGTGGAAACGTCGGGATGGGCTAGGGTTTCTCAGACGAGGGCGCAACGCTCTGAGGTGATGAGTTGTGACTCTGGGCAATGACAGGATTGGGCAAGGTGCTAAGGACTGTGGTTCGTGCTCTTGCCCATCGTGAGGCGGTGAAGGGGCTGGACATGAGCGGTGGTGCAGCAAGTGTGATGCGGGTGCAGCATGTGTGATGCGATTTTTTGACCTGCAATGGGGCTGGACATGAGCGGTGGTTCAGCAGCCAGCAAGTGTGATGCGGGTGCAGCAAGTGTGATGTTATTTTTGACCTGCAATGGGGCTAGACAGTAGTTGTGAATCACAATTTTTGGTGGTGCAGGGCTTCTCTTAAGGTTATTAGCAAGTCTTGCAAAAGACACAAGGTTTCTGTGATTGAGTTCAATGGCAAGGAAAAGGGGTCGATCAGTTGATGTTGTTATTTCCGATTGTGGGGAAATTCCAGAGGGTGCTGACGAGGGGATAGTTAACTTCTTCAAAGATGGCGACTTGTTTCCGGACTGGCCTGCCGATCTTGACAATAATCCCAGTGAGCTCTCTTGGTGGATGAGTGCTGTTGAATCGATTAAGGGATATGGAAATGAACATTTTAAGAAACAAGATTATAAGATGGCTCTGCGGAAATACCGTAAGGCTCTGCGGTATTTGGACATCTGCTGGGAAAAGGAAGGGATCGATGAAGATAAGAGCTTATTTTTGAGAAAGAGGAAAGCACAAATATTTACCAACAGTTCTGCTTGTAAACTAAAACTTGGAGACTTGAAGGGAGCACTTCTAGACACAGACTTCGCTATGCGAGACGACGAAAACAATGCGAAGGCATTGTTCCGTCAGGGCCAGGCACACGTGGCTTTAAATGATATAGATGCTGCGGTTGAGAGTTTTAAGAAAGCATTGGACTTGGAGCCAAATGATGTTTCAGCCTCAACTACAATTAAGCTCGGCCTGGATTCAGATAGGATAGCTCGGAACATATTTATTGCAGCAATGGACCTCTAGTTCAGTGCTCAATCTACATGCCCGGGGTTACGGTTATTTCTTTTTAAGCTACTACATAGTTCAAATATATGTTGTGTTGCACCATTTCATTGTTTCAGGTCGACTCAGTGCATGACAACTCGGGCATGCAATCTAGCTGTAAGCCCCGGTTATTTCAGCTTGGGCATGCAATCTAGCAGTAAGCCCCACATCAGGAGATCAGCTCGGGCATGCAATCTAGTTGTAAGCCCCGGTTATTTCAGCTTGGGCATGCAGTCTAGCAGTAAGCCCCACATCAGGAGATCAGCTCGGGCATGCAATCTAGCTGTAAGCCCCGGTTATTTCAGCTTGGGCATGCAATCTAGCTGTAAGCCCCGGTTATATCAGTTCAGGCATGCGATCTCGCATTAAGGCCTTATTCATCAGCTCGGGAACTTTATTTGTTCTGGATTTTGGATGAACTTATTCGGATGGATATTCGGAGTAAGCCCAGGTGTATGAGGCCCTGGCAAACATTAGCACAGGTCCGCCCTGATTGCTTAAGCCCAGGTGTATGAGGCCCTGTCAAACATTAGCACAGGTCCGCCCTGATTGCTTAAGCCCAGTGTATGAGGCCTTGGCAAACATTAGCACAGGTCCGCCCTGATTGCTTAAGCCCAGGTGTATGAGGCCCTGGCAAACATTAGCACAGGTCCGCCTGATTGCTTAAGCCCAGGTGTATGAGGCCCTGGCAAACATTAGCTGTGACACCCCTTACACATAGAACACATACACATACGGCATATAACATAATATTTAATGGCAGCGGAAATTTCAATCTCATAACATCATAATCTAATTTACAAGGCATACATGCCACAAAAATAACCAAGGTTGTACCCCTCACAACCCAACCAAAAACCTATACAATATATGCAAATGAGGAGCTGAGGGAGAAGGACTAGAGTCAGCCAGCCGACCTTGGATCCATGACTTCCAAAATACGTAGAAACACCTTGTAGAGTCAACTTTTATTTACAGCAACTGAAAAACAACATTTGCATTTGGGTGAGTTGCAAACTCAATGAGCATATTCAATAACGTAGTATTTAAAATCACATAAGCATATAATTCATATCCACATAAGGACATGAATATACTCACATGAGTCATCATCATAAGCTTTACATCAGTTCATATGTTTCATATAAAATGAAATGATGCACATGTATGTCTGTATTGTTATTCTGTTATGACCCAACTAATACCAAGAACAATCCGTGATCACGATATGGCCAGCACTCTGTAGATCCCCTCTTGAGTTCAATTATTAACTCGGGATCGATATTTTTTTGATTCTGTAATTCTGACCGTACTCAGAATGAAATAACACATGGTTCAAGGTCATTAGTGGTCATAACAGAGTTCTTTAATCTCTTATTAATGCACATGTCATAATCATATGCATAACATCAAATCACAGGATAAATAACATCATATAGAACGTATAACACCACATTTCACCATCACGTCTCAACATATACATTTCAGAACTCAATTTAGTTCTTTCTCAACATATTGCATTCATTGCACTTCATTCACCAATTTCAGGTACTCATATAACACAAATCACATACTTATATAAAGTTAAATACCAAGTTATAAGGATATACTCACAAGTTGTTGCACATATCTTGATGATTTTTCTTACTTTGTCTTATCTGCGTCTTTGTCAAAATCTTGACCTAGAAGCATATTAAAATGCATATCCAAATTTAATACCTTGTTTTGAACATCAATTATAGTACAAGCATGTTAATAATAATATGTCCATACTATAACCTCCTAAATGGTTGTGTAATTGTGTATTTCATAGTCACTAATGTATTTCCGCCCAAATCAATTCCAACAACCTAATCATAATTTTCTACAAGTTAATAAATTCAGAGCACAAATATTTGACCTGTACTCATTTAATTCATATTTTAATTATAAGCTCGTGATTCACACATTTTGTTGCTCTTATTCCAATTCATTTTCAGCCTACTTAATTAATATACAGGTATTAATTTCTATTTTCGTTTCTAGTAACATATTTCATGAAAATTATGCAGGTTTTCATTAATTCTTATATATCTACTGTTGACCACAAATCAAAATCGAAAACTAAAGAGAGAAACACAAAACCACAATCAGTAACTGTCAGCGATATTACCTTAACTTAGACAAGAAATATTTCCATTTCGCTACTTTGCTCTGTTATGTCGAATAATGGACGATAAGTATGTGGATAAGTCAGTTGTCACTGTAATAAATTAGTTAATGTCTACAATTTGTTATTATTGAATTACCACATGGCAGGTTACAAAAAATTGAAATGATGACTCACCTTGCCTCTTCTCGATTTTGTGAGAATCAACTTGTACTACTTACTTGCCATTCAATATAATATTTACTAGTATTCTTATTCTCATTAATTTTTGTTCTTGTATTCTATTCTTATTCTTTTAACCATATACTCCAATGTATTCACTATTTGACTAAATCAATTCAATATATTTACTATCTTAATTTTTATTTTTTTTTATTTTTTTAATATTTATATCTATTCACTAAATTAAACACTATCTTACACTTTATTCAATATTTCACAATCTATTTAATAAGTACATTTATTCAATATCTTAAATCTATTCATTATATTTATTCCATATACCAAAGCTATTCATTAAATTTCATCAATATAATACAATGAATGTAGGCAATATATATTAAAATCTATTCCATTTATTCTTCTTCAAATTTATTATATCCACAACCTCTATGCTTTCCAATGCCCACATGAAATGTCAACCTATATGCATTTATGCTTATGAATGATTTCATATATGCCATGATACGTATGCATGATCATGTAAAGTGTCGGGTCATTACATTAGCACAGGTCCGCCCTGATTGCTTAAGCCCAGGTGTATGAGGCCCTGGCAAACATTAGCACAGGTCCGCCTGATTGCTTAAGCCCAGGTGTATGAGGCCCTGACAAACATTAGCACAGGTCCGCCTGATTGCTTAAGCCCAGGTGTATGAGACCCTGGCAAACATTAGCACAGGTCCGCCCTGATTGCTTAAGTCCAGGTGTATGAGGCCCTGGCAAACATTAGCACAGGTCCGCCCTGATTGCTTAAGCCCAGGTGTATGAGCAATGCCCAGGTGTATGAGGCCCTGACAAACATTAGCACAGGTCCGCCTGATTGCTTAAGCCCAGGTGTATGAGACCCTGGCAAACATTAGCACAGGTCCGCCCTGATTGCTTAAGTCCAGGTGTATGAGGCCCTGGCAAACATTAGCACAGGTCCGCCCTGATTGCTTAAGCCCAGGTGTATGAGGCCCTGGCAAACATTAGCACAGGTCCGCCTGATTGCTTAAGCCCAGGTGTATGAGGCCCTGGCAAACATTAGCACAGGTCCACCCTGATTGCTTAAGCCCAGGTGTATGAGGCTCTGGCAAACATTAGCACAGGTCCGCCTGATTGCTTAAGCCCAGGTGTATGAGGCCCTGGCAAACATTAGCACAGGTCCGCCTGATTGCTTAAGCCTAGGTGTATGAGGCCCTGGCAAATATCAGCACAGGTCCGCCCCGATTGCTTAAGCCCAGGTGTATGAGGCCCTGGCAAATATTTAGCACATGTCCGCCCTGATTGCTTAAGCCCAAGTGTATGAGGCCTTGGCAAAATATCAGCACAGGTCCGCCCTGATTGCTTAAGCCCAGGTGTATGAGGCCCTGTCAAATATTAGCACAGGTCTTATCCGCTCATATTTATTATATGGAGTCCAGACCGGACAAGTCTTGTCTACTTATATTTATTCTCCGGGATCAGATGAAACGAGCTTTATTTGCTCAGCATTTTATCATCTCGAGAGCTCAAGTCATCTCACTTTGCAAATTCAGATGAGCTATATCTCCGCACATTTATTATTATGGAGTTCAATATGTACGAGCTGTATGTGCTCAGTTTATTATTTCTGGAGCTCAGGTCGGGCGAGACTTATATGCTCGGTTTATTATCTTCAGAGTTCAGACAGGTCAGCCCTGTTAAGATTTAATTCTGTACTGCGAATTATTTCTAATTGTTATTGCAGGTCAGCCCTGCATAGAAAACAGGTCAGTCCTGTTAAGATTTAATTCTGTACTTAGAATTATTTCTAGTTATTACTGCAGGTCAGCCCTGCCGGAAAACAGGTCAGCCTGTTAAGATTTAATCCTGTACTTAGAATTATTTCTAGTTATTATTGCAGGTCAGCCCTGCACAAATAACAGGTCAGCCTGTTAAGATTTAATTCTGGACCTAGAATTATTTCTAGTTATTATTGCAGGTCAGCCCTGCACAAATAACAGGTCAGCCTGTTAAGATTTAATTCTGGACCTAGAATTATTTCTAGTTATTATTGCAGGTCAGCCCTGCACAGATTAACAGGTCATCCCTGTTTAACATTTAATTCTGTACTGCGAATTATTTCGAGTTGTTATTGCAGGTCAGCCCTGCACATATAATAGGTCAGCCCTGTTAAGATTTAATTCTGTACTTTGAATTATTTCGAGTTATTATTACAGGTCAGCCCTGCACAGATTAACAGGTCAGCCCTGTTAAGATTTAATTCTGTACTTAGAATTATTTCGAGTTCTTAATGCAGGTCAGCCCTGCACAGATTAACAGGTCAGCCATGTTTAAGATTTAATTCTGTACTTAGAATTATTTCGAGTTATTATTGCAGGTCAGCCCTGCCCAGATAACAGGTTAACACTGTTAAGATTTAATTCTCTTAGAATTATTTCTAGTTATTATTGCAGGTCAGCCCTGCCCAGATAACAGGTCAGCCCTGTTAAGATTTAATTCTCTTAGAATTATCTCGTTGTTAATGCAGGCCAGCCCTGCACAGATTAACAGGTTAACACTGTTAAGATTTAATTCTCTTAGAATTATTTCTAGTTATTATTGCAGGTCAGCCCTGCCCAGATAACAGGTCAGCCCTGTTAAGATTTAATTCTCTTAGAATTATCTCTAGTTGTTAATGCAGGTCAGCCCTGCCCAGATAACAGATCAGCCCTGTTAAGATTTAATTCTCTTATAATTATCTCGTTGTTAATGAAGGCCAGCCCTGCACAGATTAACAGGTCAGCCCTGTTTAAGATTTAATTCTGTACTTCGAATTATTTCGAGTTCTTAATGCAGGTCAGCCCTGCACAGATTAACAGGTCAGCCCTGCTTAAGATTTAATCATATACTTAGAATTATTTTGAGTTATAACAGGTCATTTGCTCGAGATATCTCGTCTCTGGAGCTCACGTCAGCTTATTTACTCCTCGGCTCGGCATTACTTATGGAGCTCATATCAGCCATGTCTATGGATTATTTTTGGAGCTCAGCTATATTTTGTTGACTCAGCACAACATATTCATCAAGCTCTGGATGTCCAGGTGTTTATTAGCTCTGGAGTTCGGCGAGTTTTATGTGCCATGGGATTGAGCCAGCCTTTATTGATTATGGAGTTCAGGCGAACATTATTTGCTCTTGCTTATTTCGGAGCTCAGATCAGGTCGGGAGAGCAATATTTGTTCATATCGGGTCAGATGGGTATTATTTTCTCATACATTATCTCAGGAGCTCAGATCGGGCAATAATTCTTTCACTTATTTTATCATCTCTGGAGCTTAGGTCGGGTGAGCTTTATTTGCTCAGCTCAGTTTTATCACCTTGGGGCTCTCGATCACCTCTGTCAGCTCGGAATTCTCGATTATAGTCGCTTCAGTTCGGATTCCTACTGCCCAGTACGACCTGCTATTATTGACAGAAGCTCAATACGGTGATTACACCGGTTCCTCGTATGGGCTTTATGAGTCGCCTATTTCATCAAGAATCGACATTCGAATTATGGCTCTACCGACAGCATGACTTGGGAACTCAGCACGGCGCAAGGTCATATCATGGTTTGGCATTTGAAGAACTATCGATCCTGGTCCTCACCTAACCAGTTGGAGTCGATACAGCGCTACTCTAGCTCGACTAGAGGGGGATACTCATGATACCCCGATAATTGTCCCGGTGCGGTTTGGACCCGGATTCTATGGGCTCGACTCGATCTGACAAGATGCAAGGGCCCATTGCTCCATTTCCAATCTGATATTGGCCCATTTATTTAGTTAATTAAGAGGCTCATTAGGATTTAAAGATAGACCCGATAACCCTAATTAAAGCCCATTATGGGAGCCCATTGACTAAGTATAAAAAGATGAATAGTAGGTTAGAGAGAAGGGGATTTTATGATTGCCTAGGAGGAGGCTGCTCGGCAGAGGGGGATGCGGCTGCATGGCCGGGGAGAATTTTTCTTCTTCAGCGGAGAAGAGGCAGCGCCTCTTTCTTTCTCCATTCTTGCTTCTTCCTCCATTTTTGTAGAGAAAATACTTTGTAAATTCTTGTTCATAGTGAAGATTCAAACTGGACTAGGTCCCGTGGTTTTTCCCTTCGGGGTTTCCACGTAAAAAAATCTTGATGTCTATTTATTTTCTGTATATTATTCATTTGTTATCGAATCGAACCAAAAAATGAGGTAACACTTCGCAAAAAAAAATGGAGAAGAAAGTGTTCTTTTTTTTAACAAAAAATTAAAAATTAAAGTTATCCATTTTTCAAATTGAAATGATAAGAGTGTTAGGATTTTTGTGTGCTAACAAAGCCTCGAACACGAGGCACTTCATTTTGGGCCAAGGGGTGAGAATCAATCGGGAAGCTTGGAGTGTCGGAGGTCGATGGTTAAATGTGTTATATAGAATAAAGAGTATTTTTAAAATTCAAAAGAAAAAAAGTTTCACCAAGGGACTAAATAGTTACTATAGGGAGTTTAGCTTTAATTAATAATAATAGATGAAATAATCTTAATTAATTAAGACACATAATAGGGCAACTTTCTGGGTTGTTTTTAAAGAATGAAATTTCTTTCATAGTGTGCCTCTTTTAAATTATAAGTCAGATGGACACATGATAAATTTATTTAATATTTTATTAGGAGAAGTACTTCCTTTTGCAAAATATATTATAGACTATGTGGAGTTTAAGCAAATTTCACTTAAAAGTAATACATGATATAATGCATTTTACTACATTACACACATTTTATATCATTAATCAATTTGAGTAAACACTCTTTATCTTTCCCAACATAAATAATTTGATTAATCTTCAAAGCCTATATGTACAAGTATTTATTTTTATCCAATTTAACATGAGATTATGAAAGTAGTATTTTTTTTACCATGATTGCGAATTCTACTCAATTTTTTTTTTTTGGTAAAAAATTAACTTTTAAACAGTAAAAGCATGTACCACGATTGATATTATGATCGAAAGAAATTTTCAAGAAATTGACACATGTTTTTCTATTGGTTAATGTAGTCTTCTCGATCTTTTGAGATTTGTTTATCAACATATATGTGAGAGGGTAAAGAATTGACGTCTCATCTAAAAGCCTGAGCTTGTAGAGAGATTGTACAATTTATTATTTATTCTCTAACAAATTGTAGACTCGAACTTGAGTTCGTACAATAAAAAAAGATTGACAAATCATTATGTCATTGCCTTGATGTAACACGTTTGAAGACACATATAGTTCCAACTTGGCTTTCCGACCATTACTATTATCATTTACATTTACCACAAGGGCACACGTTGTTCACGGTTTGAACATGCAAGTAACAAGCAAGCCACCTAACCTTAACATATATAAAAATAAAAATAAAGTAATAATAACAATATCTCAAAGACTCAAACTGGTCTCCTAATTAATTGAATGCAAGAAAAGTTTGACTTAAATTTGTGCTGTAGATTTTTATATTTCCTGTTTTCCACGCCCAACTAATCTCATTTAAAGACCAAAAGTCTTAAGTTTGAACCAGTGTTTTCAAAATTAGACGGGATATAAAATCGATATCTTTATTGGTTATAGGTTCGATCGGTTCGACCGATTGAATCATTGGTTCAACCGATGATGACGTCAGCATAATGTAATATCTATTTTTAAGTTTTGTAAAATATATATACTATGTATTTACTATAGTTTCAAGTTGTTCACATTAAAAAAATATCATTACACCACATAATATGCCAAACTTCAAAAATCAAATAAAATCAAATGTCCAACATAAAAAAATAATAAAACATCTAAAAACAACAACAAATAATGCCAAAAGAGAACAATATCCCAAAATTATAATAAAATATTAAAATAATATGAAATTATTCACATATATTTTAATTTACGAGAAACTAAACATGTTTAATATAATATGCAAGACACATTATATGAATTTTTTTATAAAAACATACGTAAAATATTATTTGTAATCATTTCAATAACAATAAATTATATATAATATATTTGTTCTAAAAATTTGATTTATAATTTTTTAAAAAAATTAAAATTTAAAAAGAAAAGAAAAATGAAGGAACATATTGGTTCAATCGGTTTACTGGTTAAACCGATTTAATCCGGTGCTCACTGAATTTTTAGCAATGTGATTTTGAAGAGTCGATCGGACTGGACCAAACACTAATTACATGTTAAATGAGTTGAACTGGTCGATTCAAATCGATTTTCAAAACACTGATTAAAACTACCATAGGTATCGAAAATGTTCATATTTACTGAAGAGGTTGATTGTGGAGTCAGTACATATACCTTTTTGTTAGACAGGAGATATAGGTGGGTAGGCTTTTGAATTTGGAATAATGAAAACTTAGCTTTTGAAAAAATTTGTCATATAGCGTTCTACATTTCTACCATGCTAAAGAGAAATAATTATTCTTCGATATCTCATGTGATGGATTAATGATCTAAATTTATCAATATATATCGTTTATTTACCTCATTAGATACAAGATCATAAGATAGCTAAGAAGTATTCGACTAAAAGAGGGGGAAAAAATTGGCATGAATAATTACAAATGAATTAGGAAAAAAAGTACAGGAAATGTGATGATGCGAAATTCGAAAAATATAAAAATTATAATTAATTTGTATGTAATAAAACTTTCATTTTTATAGATATATTAGGAAAATACATTAAAACATTCATGCGGTTTGGCTCCATTATTGGTTTAATCCCTAAAGTTTTTAGTTATCCAATTTAGTTACAATTTTAAAAAATATATCTAATTCAGTCTCAACATTATGTCGACCTTAAGAAACAAAAACAGAAAGGTTGAATCGGGAATATTTTTAAAACCATAGGGACTGATTTGAGAACATACAAGACCTAATTTAGTCCATTAACTTATAAAAATATTTAGCATTGAAAATTTTAGGAATTGAAGCGGAAAATGTGGCGGGACATATCATGTAAAAAGTAAAAGAAATTTCTTTGATTGGAGTCATGTGAGTAAAAAAGACAAGTGGCGAAGAGTTTGTCAGGGTTCGACTTTGTTTATCGTGAGTCAAATATAATCACAGAAAATCGGGATCTAGATTAATTAAAAAAAAGATTAATTACATTTTTCTAAATTTTAAAAAAATATTTATTTCTATATTTATGCACAGATGTCATGTACATATCCAAAATAAAAAAGATGTGTACCGAGTTAATACCATAAAGAAATCGAAAATGTCGACACCCGCAACAAATTACAATTTAATCTCCACCGTAGAAATTATCAACGGAAGCAAATAAACTGAGGCCCACATAAACAACTAGAAAAACCCCTCCACCAACAAACAACATCGCAATATTATTATAATTATATTATATTATTTCATAAATAAATATATATCTTTATCAGAGGACGGCTTGACCTAACATTTTGATTCCAATATCCATAGACACCTATTCAAAAAAACATAGACACCTGGCTTTACACTAACCAATCAAATATGGACACCTATCACCTTCCAGAAACGGCATCGTTTGGCATTTGGCGCACACGACGGCCGCCAAATTAGAAGGAACTACATAACAAGTCAAACATTCCAAAAATAGCATTTGTACAACAAGTCCTCGTCAACTTAACACGACCACGGTTCGATTCAGGCATTAACCTCAACCATAATCACATATGTTCTGATTTAGCTTGTAAAAATAAATTTTGCTTTTCTATTTTTTTACTGAATTGTGTTGTCGCCAAAACAACTCAACCATTATGGTGTAACCAATATCATGCCTAACAAACAAATAATGTTTCGTCCTCCAAAATTATAATCGTGGCTGTGCTCCTAGTGTAATATTACATTAGTTTGTCAAAAAAAGCATGAAATATCATGTAACGTTAATAAACACATGAAATACAAGAAAAATAGTAGCACAAAGATCATTTCCTTTAATTACATGAACACAACCCTAACCCATAAACTAACACATTTACAATTTTGCCACTGACCATAAACTAGGAGGCCAAAATTATATAGAACAAAAACCAAATATTTATACATCTAAAGTGGACTTTCATAGAACAAAACTTAATAATATACTATCTTATGTTATATCAAACATTATATTTGTTTTATTCTTTCATATATTTCTATATATTTAGATTCTGCCAAACTATGTTTCACATTCTATAATTTTATATGATTGCATCTATTTACAATGTGGCACCCCTAGCTTTTAAAAAAGAAGAGGAGGAGCTAATTCAGACGTGGAATTACCTTTTTGGACTATCCTTTTACTTTCTTTTTTTAAATTGTGATGTGAAAAAGGCCATTTTCATTGTGTAAAGGGGGGCTATTCGGGAATTTTATATTTCAACCAGAAGTCCTCCCATTGGGGATCTATGGGGAATTCCCTTTCTTCGTTTGGCGGTTCGGTAACCAGCAGAAGTAGGAGGCGGCGTAGACGGGATAAAGCTGGGAAGGTTGTTGGTTATCCGGCCGTGGAAGTGGCTGCTGCTGCTGCTTTGGGAGTCATCTGAATCCGCCGATGCCGGAGGTGGTCTTTTCTTCTCCGGCGAGAGCTTATTCTTGTGGATACCGTTATCGTTTGATGTCCCAACAATCTGAGTAAAAAAATAATATGAAAATCAAGAAAATGATATCTACATTAATGCAATATTTATAAGGAAGTGGTGGGATTATATGTACCTTGCAACCGAGAGAGCAGAATCTGAAGGAATCAAGAAGGCTACGCTCACAGACTTCGCAGGTGTTTGTGACGCCTTTCCCAGGCCTAGGCTGTGGTCTTTCATTCAAGAACACAACCTTAGCACTGTTGATTATGTATGTCTGAACAGAACTAATGTCAAGAAACTTTTGGATTTCAGACACCCGTATAACATCGTGGTATGATGACCTCCTGATCTGATATTGCAAAAAGGAATCAATTGTAACATCCAATTACGCCAAGCAATGAATGAGAAATGCCAAAAAAGAAATAAATTTGATAACTTTAAATCATTTTGCAAGTCAACGCTGTAAAGGATGAAAAAACCTCGAAAAAAAGAAGGGATTGAAGCGGGTAAAATTGATCAACCAAAACCAAGTTACTAAGAAACACATGAAACAGGGCAACTCACAGGAGGATAAAAAATGGCAGAAATTCATGTGCTTGAAGGGGGGGAAACTGAAGACATTGAAAAGGGTAAAATAACCCCCAAAATAACCATTCTGAAACAATGAATTATACCTGAATTGCACGATGGTCCTTGTGATAAGCCAAACAGAGTGAACAAAGCGGACCATTCATACAGTCCAAACAGTACATATTGCATTCACTCTTGTGTGAATCAGCGTGAAATTTGCATTGAACAAAGAACTGTTCCTTCAACAGAGGCCTCAACCATGGCGGCCATCGGTTGTCTTCTTCATCAGGTCCTCCAGCTCCCTAAAACAAACAGAGAAACCCGCCATTCAAGAAACAAACAAATAAACCCACAAAAAAATGTACCCAAAAAACCAAACAAAAATGAACATAGATAGCTCAAAAACTTACCATGATTCTCCTATTCTTGGGCTTGATTTCACGGACAACCGCTTCTTGATTATCGATCGCCAGCTTTAATGATTTAGTAAAATACAAATGCTGAATGAACAACGTCTTGAATAGTGTTTCCTCGCACTATTTTGAGAAAAGTGAGGTGCGTGTGTGTAATCTTGTGTTTTTTCTACAATGGTGTAAAGGTATTTTTAGGAGAGCCAAGAAAGGTGGCCGTGGGATGGAAAGTTTTGTAGAAGTGGAGCTGGTGAGAGAGAGATTAAAAGGGATATGAATCGTTCTTATCCTCCCCAAGTCTCATAACACAGGCAATGTCCGAACCTATACCCGAGGCTGAACCTGAAGATACGTTGAATGCAAGGAACTGACCTCCTTCTTTCCTTTTATTTTTTAATGTCATTATTATTGTTATTATATAATATTATTTTATTCTAAATTTCCACTTTATTTTGTTGCTTTATTAATCTCTTCATTGCATTTCCCTCTCCTATGTAGCATATTCTTGCTTTGGTCTTATCAATTAGAGCATACGAGTGTTTTTTTGTTTTTTGAGCAACTATTAGAGTTTACGGGGTTTGGGATATTGACTCGAATATCAGATTTTCGAATTATAATTACGATCGATATCAGATAAGCTACAAGTCATCGTTTATATGAGTTTCTTTTATTATTAGGTAAGTGACATTATACTAATTTTAATGCCCATATATGCCATGTTTGGATGTGGAGAATAACATAAAAAGAAAATAAAAATGAAATATTAATTATTCATATGGAAGACAATAATAATCCCCCAAGTTTGAATCGACTGAGACGGTTTTTAATTTTTTGATTGAGTTCAAGATATTCAAACACAAGCGAAATTCAAATCTTTTAAATAGTTTTGTACATTATATTCATTCATTTTTAATAGCTTTGTCAATATATTACTTTTTTCATGCAAGGGAAAAGCAGGAAGATGGTTCCATAAATAGGGCGGATTTAGAAAATTGGCCGATGGTCAAAAAACAAGGGCAACATGTAATTTTGAGGTAAAATACAATTTTAACGGATAATACAAAAAAATTGAAGAAAAACACTTATCTTACCTTGTATTCACGTACGTCCGCCCCTCTATTGTCTTGGAGACCATTGAGCGTTTGTAAGAGCCAACATTAATAGTCAATGGCGGAGTCAGAGGTGATTGGCAAGACCGTCACCCTACTTTATATTAAATAATTTTATGTACTCGTACATTTTTATTAAAATAAATTAGTAAAATAATATGATTTTACATTATGGGTGTTACCAGACCAAATTAGATCGGTTCCACACTTGTTGGAAGTGTGGAACCGGTCGGCGGTAAAAATCCGGAACCGGTTCTTCGAATTTAATTCTTTTTTTTTAGTTTCGGTGTGAAACAAGTTTTTTTGTTTTAAACTTATAGTATGATTTATTTAATAAAAGAAAATAGCTCACTCTTTTACTGTAGATGATGTAGGTCGTGAAATTTTGAGTGTCAAGCTTCATTTAGGCAATGTTTGGTTAATGTGATTAGAGAGTGATAGTACCATAATCCAATGTTTGGTTACATTTTTAATTTTCCATTCTTTTCCCGAAGCCCCGGTATTATCCACTTTTTCCCACTGCAGATTCTTGAAAACAGATCCTTCCTTATGTGAAGGATTGTGGGTCTCTATTTAAACTGACCAGGGATAAGAAAGCAAAATTTACCAAATTGACCTTCTCTTTCTCTTCCAACATAGAAGAAAAAATTGATTTAAGGTTGAATGTGGTAGGCAGATCGATGAGGGAGGTTGCACAGATGACCGGAGGAAAAGCTGAATGGGGGAATGGTGGCCACCGGCGGTACCCAGTGCATAACGGCGGAGCACCTGCACGGTCTCAGCACATGGCGGCAGCGGGGTCTGGAGAGGGAAGAATGAAGGGAATCGGAGAACAATTTCTGTCGCTTCTATACGGTGCAAGCTCGAGCCTGGAGCTAATTCTAGTTTAAGTTCCAATCCTGATGAGTCGCCATTGATCAATCTCAGAATCGATGTTTTATGAGCTCAAGGTTTTGACAATCCAGCCATGGTTCTCATTTCAACTGTTGTGAATTTGTATAATTTCAATTTGACGTGTAATAGTGGTTAAGAGGATGCATTGATTGGATTATCGTTTTTTATGGGTTGTTAACTGGTAGAATGTATTGAGATCTGTCGTTTATTAGACTTTGTCTTCTGCTTTGATTTAAACAATCGATGTTGGTTACATACAACCGATAATGTACCCTGTGCATGTGTTGAGGTTTTGATATTGATAAGATTTACAGGTTCATATGCACAATACAATCGGATGTGCTTGTGTTCGTAATTATGAAATCAATATCTTTTTTTGGATTTAAGAAGAACAAAATTTCACTGGAAGTGTGTTTGTTACTAGCTTTAGTGGTAATTAGCGTGTTGTTTGTACATTTCGTGTTTATGGATGTTGAATATGCGCTGTTTAGCAATTGTGTTTGATCTTGATAAAACTCTTATTGGCCAACACGATTAAGTCGTTTGAGGATAGAATTTAAGTTTTGTCCTTGTTTGCTCAAGTTTTGATGTATTGCCTCACATAATAATATCCACGTGCCAGAAATTATTTTTCTCATGCTTGAAGGATGCAGACATAATATACACTTTGCAGTCGATAGCAACTAAAGAAAAATTAGATATTGATATGAATGCTCTGAAGCTTATTGCATCAAGGTCAGATGGATCCCTTAGGGATGCTGGGATGACATTGGAACAATTAAGTTTGCTTGGAGATAGAATTTCTGTTTGCCTTGTACAGGAACTGGTATGATTCTTATATAGCATTATCATGCAAGTGTGGGTTTGTATTATACATCTGTAAACCAGATGCATAAAATGCTTGCGGATTTGTTTTGATGAGTTGCAGATTGGGCTAATTTCAGATGAAAAGTTAGTGGACCTACTTGATATAGCATTATCTGCAGACACTGTAGCTCTGTTCACTTTTTATAGGTGTTGATATCAGCGAGGCACAACGTGTTTGCTGAAATCATTGTTGTGGTCGTGCCCATGGATGATCCACCACCACTAAATGATGTATCAGTGAAGCACAACTTGTTTGCTGAAATCATTGTTGTGTTTGATTCAAATTCTTGTTGTTTTAGAGTTGGTTGATTTGTAATGAATCTGATTTGCGGTTGGTTGATTTGCTATGAATGCAAGAACTGCAAATGTAGATAGTGTTGAGATATTATTGCAGGTAGAAAAAAAAGCAGGAAACATATAGTAATTTTGTCCAATTTTTTAAATAATCTGAGAATACCAACTTGGAATTCCTTTTCCTTTGATTTTATGTATTTGGAGAAAACCTTTTGTACTTTAATATATGATGATTCTTCAACCGTTTGATATGTTTGTACACAGTGTGATGCTATCCGGTGTTCTTAGTAGTATTTACTCTGTTTATAATGTTTTGTTGATATGGTGTTCATATGTATTTGTTTTGTTAATTACGATCCATTAGATAATAAACACTTTGGACGGCAAAGTCATGTCATCTTACAGAGACTAATTAATAGATCATTTCGTAATTATCTAATGAGTCATTATCAAATATACTCATAATCGCCAATCACCTATTTTTGCATTGTTAATGATGTAGTGAGAATTGTTTAGAAAATGTTATAGCGGGTTTCTACATTGAATTGGTTCAAAATAAATTTTATTTGATTTAATATGTATTCATTATAATTTGAGATTAACTTAAAAGTTCAAATTAATTTTGTATTATTTATTATAATATTTTCAATATTTTATACATGCTACTTAATTCATTATAATATTTTATTATTAATTAAATTACATAAATAAATTTAGTTTGATTAACTAAAATTTAATTAAAATAAAATAATAGAAATGGGTGCAAAACCTCTTCAAGGTATTTTTGTCATTTCACAAATAAAATTAGTCTATATCACATATTATCAACTATACCAAGCACAACATTACTTATCATAATTTAATAATCATACGAACCAAACACAATATAGTTTATCAATTAGTTTACTTATCAACCCATTATCCACTTTTTAATCCATCCAACACTTATCCTATCACATCAACCAAGCGCAGCCTTAATAGACATGCGGGATCCGAATGTCCAAATAGGACTGTGGATATGAGACACGACTGTGAGAACTGAGAAGGTAATGCTTCATGTTAAGGGGAATATTTTTCGTGCGATAATTTGTAATTTACTCATTAACGTTCTTTTTCGTTTAAACACCAAATGATGTAGGGGTTAAATTTTGTGCATTTCACTGTATTTTTCTAAATGATCGTCTTTAGTGTCTACATTCCCAATATAAAGTATGTCAAATTTCGGGCATGTACCAATAGGAGAAACTATTTTCGACCCAATCCACCAAAAAAAAGTTCTTGGTACCTCCTCATTTTTTAAGAATGAATAGCGGTGGCGAGGCTGCTGGTGTGGGTATGGTTCAGAACACACATCTTCTGACGTCTTTGAGGTTTCAAATGGCAAATCTCCTATCATCATCGCTTCCTTAGTTCTTCCAAACGCTCAGCCATTGTTTCCGCTTCCTATCATTTCGTGCTTCTCGAAATATCGAACAAGATCCCATCAGTTCGGTTATAATCTGGGAGACGTTGTTTCGGATGCTGTGGATGTCGTGTTTTTTTTTTCTAATTTGATGGATTATGATGATGGTTTTTCAGGACGATGTTGCTGTGATGTGGGTTTTTTTTTTAATGGCATAAGTTCATTACTGTAGGGAAGAAGCGAGGTAATTAATTGTGACTACAGTGCATTCAACATGTTTGATTAATTGTTTGAATGCAAATTTTGAATTTTGAATTTTAATAAGGTGGTGCATTTAATTTTAACAAATACACTGTTTGAGTCTAGACGATGCATATGTGATACAAATACGCAAAATTGAGTTAATTAGCCATACGGCAATAGCAAAATCAAGCATATGCATTAGAAAGCTCGTAAACCTGCTTCATATTTAAAGCTCTGCATGTAAAAATATGACAAATTCATATTTAAAGTTCTGCATGTAAAAATTACTCATCTTGTGCATGTAAATTACATGCACCGCATGAGTGACATGCACAATACGAGTCTTGCGGTGCATGTAAAGTACATGCACCGCATGAATAAATTTTTACATGCACCTTATGAGTATTTTTTACATGCACCACAAAACTCATATGATGCATCTCAATCATGCGGGGCATGTAACACCGAATGAGTAATTTACATGCACCCACAATCATGAGCCTTCTATAACATCTGAATCCAAATTTATATATTTCGTATTTTAATCACATGATGAGTCTTCTATGTGCACCACTTGCATCTAGCAGTGCATGTCGGTTACATGCACCATTGAGTCTATCGGTGCAGGTAATTTACATGCACCAATAGACTCAAAATGTGCATATGTGATACAAATACACAAAATTTAGTTAATTAGCCATACAGCAATAGCAAAATCAGGCATATGCATTAGAAAGCTCGTAAACCCGCTTCATATTTAAAGCTCTACATGTAAAAACTAAAGCTATGCATTTAAAAATATGACTAATTCATATTTAAAGCTCAGCATGTAAAAATGACTTATCCGATGCATGTAAATTGCATGCACCGTATGAGTGACATGCACAATATGAGTCTTGCGATGCATGTAAAATACATGTACCGCATGAATAAATTTTTACATATACTGTATGAATAATTTACATGCATTACAAAACTCATATGGTGCAAGTCACTCATGCGGTGCATGTAATTTACATGCACCGGATGAAGTTCCCATAATCACGAGCCTTCTATGATGTCTGAAATTCCAAATTTATATATTTCATATTGAAATCACATAATGAGCCTTCTATGTGCACCACTTCCATCTAGCGGTGCATGTGGGTTACATGCACCACTGAGTATATCGGTGGTGTATATAATTTATATGAGCCTAAATTGATGAAGCAAGTTTTCTGGTTCTTCATTCGGGTTATTAGATGGCACCCTAAATTCTTCGTTTGAATGGAAAAGATTTTCTTTAAATTCAAAATTGAGAGTGAGGCAACATAAGCATTTGGATGGTCCTGAGTGAGGCAACATAAGCATTTGACGCTGTTTTCAGAAAGTTAAGAAATAAGTCTGGCAACAAATAATATTTTCAAAAAAATCCACGTAAGAGATAATTATTTTCACATAAATTCACTTTTTAAAGAGTTGGTTTGCAAATGTCTTTTTTAGTTCCCAAAATACCCTTAAGTTATAAAAAACTCTAAACCTAATTTCATATTAACTCTTTACGTCATCTCTTTTCCCCCTCTGCACTTAGAGTCTCCAATTTTTCGGCGATTCTCAGATCATTATTTTCTTCACCATCTTGTCATCTCATCTCGTCGCCCCGACCTAAAAATTATTTGTTAAAATGTTATGCACATAAAATATGTTTGAATCGAAGCATCTAAATTGTTCGTAGCATTTGGAATCTTTTTGAATCGAAGAAGACATCGGACTACTCTGCACATATAATTTCTGGATCTGCTCTGCACATTCCATCGTATGTGTGTATACTGTGCGTGTATGTGATTATAAATTTGAATATCGGTGCTAAATTTTAGATAGCGGAAGTCTTTTGGTATGTTTTTTTTATAAAAAAAAAAACTCTCATGGCTTTGACTGATGCATATTGTTGAGTTTTAGGAACCCGAATAATCTTTGTTTGATGTTAACAAAAAAATTTATTATGCTGCTAACATATTTCATCAAGTGTGCAGTTCTTAGATAATAATTAAGAGCTTGATGAATTACAAAGAAGTAGCTTGAAAATATCAAGCTTGACCAATACTGAAATCCTGGCAGAGCGGATTGTTTCGATCATATCTCATAGCTCGCACATCGAAATGGCGTGCTTCCAAAGAGGTTGAACAGCCAACTCAAAATACTAAAAGTCATATTTCACAACAGATCGGCTAGTTCAAATGTTATCAAGGAGAAAAGACACCTGCAAGATCGAGCTGTACTGCGAAGAAACAGCAAGCTGTTACAACAAGCAACTGTCAGTCTGTTGGGCATAATTTTTTGTTCGCTTATCGAAACAAGATGATTCATTATGGGTTGGAAATCTAAGATAAATATCTCATATTTGGAAGTCAAAGACTGAATCGGACTTTAAGATGGCCAAAAAGCTTCTGCAAGTCACTTCATGTGCTGCTGCATCCAGGAAACATACAGCAGGACCATCGGCTTGTATTTCGAGCATAACTCTCTCATACAAACTCGAAATCGAGCGATTCTTGATTCCGTGGAAAGATAAGAGAAAGGGCTACAACTTTCATGTAGATCAATTTTCCCATAAATCAAAAAATCAAGAGCTACAAGCAACAGATCGGAAGAGCAAGTTTATCAAGCTGTTTTGTATCAAGCCTGTCTTGCACCAGACTGATTCGACCAGACTGATCTGTCCAATTTTTGATCCGACCAGACTGATCTGTCCAAGCTGATCCGGCCAGACTGATCTGTACAAGACTAATCCCGCCAGTTCGGTCCGAAATACAAATAGCCCAGAAACCAGAATATGACAGTTGCAAGCTCGGGAATGGTGCAGAACCTTTTCCAACGGGCATATTCTTATGTCTAACGTATATATCATTGTTTGGAGCTATATATACAAGTCTTGGAAGCTCAAATAAGGTGATTGAAGATCAATCCAAGCAAGATCAAAGCAAACCCACTTGGGCTTCAAAATGGGCAACTTACAAGAAGAAAACAGCTTGAAAGATAGCAAGCCCAGATTTTAGGCACCACTTACCTTGCTATATCAGATCTAGTTAGAGATCGTTTGTGCCATATATATTCACTATATTCATTGTATTTGAGAGCTTAATAGATGAGTGGATATCGTTGTAACAGTTGATGATTCATCACAACCGACTAAGAGGTCGTTGTATGTGAGATATTAAAGAACATACATAGTTGAGTTGCTAGTAGTTCTAGTTGGATGGGGCATTCCCAACTGGATCAGGTTTGTACAACGAGATTGTATAAATCAAAGTCTTCTAGTGGGAGCCTTCCATGAGGTGGAAGAATGGGAGTCGTAGAAGGATTACGCTACCTTCGAACTTCCATAAACAAATGCTTGTTTATTTACTTTAATTGCATATCTTTAAAATGTCTTTCAAATGGTTAATCGGTTATATAGCAGGTTATTTCGAGTGTCTTCCGCTCGGTTTTGTAACCGAACTCGATATAATCTCTCGGTGCAATTATTTCAAGAACACAAGCTATTGAAGCTCGACTTGGTTGAACTCGGGTGTGGACTGGTTACCCACCCTGATCGATCTTGACACATATGGATGAAGAAGTAAGGTAATGCATTGGTGTCCGAGCTTGTTTGCTCATTTACAAAATTTACAGCCTAGACGAAGAAGATGACCAAGAGAAAAAATAATTGGTGCACGAAAATTATAAAAAGTAACTGGTGCACGAAAATATAACATTGGTGCACGAAAATTATAAAAAGTAATTGGTGCATTAAAATTATAAAAAATAACTGGTGCATGAAAATATAACCTTGGTGCACGAAAATCTTAAAAAGTAACTGGTGTACGAAACTTATAAAAAAGTAACTGGTGCACGAAAATTATAAAAAAAGTAATTGATGCACGAAAATTATAAAAAAGTAACTGGTGCACGAAAATATAACTTTGGTGCACGAAAATGATAAAAAAAGCTGGTGCACGAAAATTATAAAAAGTAACTGGTGCATGAAAATATAACTTTGGTGTACGAAAATATAACACTGATGCACGAAAATACGACACTGGTACACGAATTTTGTGTTAATTAATTGATGCACAAAATTTACAAAAACAAAATTTCTTATCAATGGTACTTTTGTCATTTTAACATAAAGTTGACTTAAATGATTGCAAGTTTTTTTCCTGAACTAGGATGAATAAAGTTTTATCTTTGGATACCGGCCTGAACTTTCCCCAACTTTCAATTTGATTTCAATTTAATTTTCTCTCCCAGTTCAAATTCCCAACTCAATTAATTGTGATAAACTGAAGTTAGTCCAAATTCTAGCCTCAGTTTCTTCTATGGATAATTTAATAACAATATCTCCTTCGAGAAATATGATGAAACATGGATCATTAATTTAGGTAGAATTATTGTGTTTTATAAAAATTTAAATTGGGAAATATTTAATTGTTGAGAGAAGAAATATCGTGAGGACAACAATAAAAATTAATTCAATAACTTTTTTAAAGTTTTTATTTCATGTTCTTTATTTTTTTATTTTTAGTTTTTAATTCATGTTCTTTTTTATTTTTGTCAACTATAGTCTTTATATAAAAAAATTCTTCCATTTAATTTAATTTTTAATTTCGAAATATTAACTTACACGTGTTGATCTCTATTTTAAGTATTAACATACCCAACAAGTGTAACTATTAATCAATATCATGTTATCACACAAAAATTTACATTTATTTTAAATAATATTTCAAAAACTATGTTTTTTTCCCGACGATTTTAAGTACAAATGAATTAAAATATAATGGGAACCCATTAAAAAAAGTGGACCAAGATCACCGTTAAGAATCATCGATTCGAAGGTTTAAAAAATCTCGACCCTTAATCGTAGTCGTTTTTTACGGTTCCAATTACGGTTAATGAACAGCTGATTACGGTTAACCAATGGTTACGTTACGGTTTGAGTCGTTTGACCCTTATTTTAAAAAAATTAAAAATAGTATTAAAATTTAAAAAAGTATAAAAAGTATTTGAATGTGTTTTCCTCCATGGACAAATCATAAAATAACGTGCGATTTAATAATCAAAATATGTAAGATATATATGTGTTTGATTAATATATAAATTTGAACACTCTATTTAGAACAAGTTGGAGATCATGAGTTCAAATATATACCATAACATATGTTTTAAATTAAAATATGTTAAAACTAAATTGAAATAAACCATGAACCTCCACCGGCGGTTCACGGATTAGAAAATTACGACATTTAACAGATCCGTCTATAGACGGGTCGATTACGGGTCCAACCGTCGACCCACTTAATGGTTCGTTGACTACATGCCGATTTTAAACCGATTCATGATCATTTATGGCCTTGGTCGAGTCTTAAAAAAGTATTATCTTCTATAGACGGGTCGATTACGGGTCCAACCGTCAACCCACTTAATCGGTTCGTTAACTACAGGCCGATTTTAAAACCGATTCATGATCATTTATGGCCTTGGTCGAGTCTTAAAAAAGTATTATCTTTTATATGAGAAAGTGATTGGATTGGCCAAGATACCCCATCTTTGGGGTGTGGTGCTGTTTAATTGATACAAATCTTTTAATACCGTGAGTTTTTACTTTAATTAACCTAAGTAGAATACATGCACACCGAATTATATAAAATATATAATAACCACAATTAATAATTATTTATTTTGGAATTGAATTTAATAAACTATTTGAAAATTAATAGTTGAAAAGTTGCATACCTAGTGTCACACATGGCAGAATATGACCAGGTATAAAATTTTAATTTCTACACTACTTTCCACACAATTCTTTTGTTTTTTCATATATATTTTCGACTTTCATTTCTTTTAGTTGAAAAAAAAATAAATGGAAATTCATTTTTCTCAATAATTACCCCCCTCAATAATATTTGTTTTAGTTTATTGGCTTGCCAATATAGTCTATATTTCCTTGTGTTATATGAAGGACAAAAATCCATATAATAATTGATGTAGAAATCTACATTTGCATATGGTAAATCTATTAAAACGTCCCAATAGTTTTGGTCAATTCTTGTTTAAATCTCTAAAATTTCAGTGACCCCGTTAATCTATAAAGTTTTAAGAAATTTTGCAACAATCCCCGATGTAAAGTCGAGCATAAGAATGAAACAGAGAGGGACTGAATCAAGAATATGTTTAAAAAAATTTAGGGACTGAGTTGAAAACAAACCAGACCCAGTTTAGTTCCTAAAATTTTAAAAATATTTTTGAATCAGTTCCTCTTCGTTGCTCTTCACGATTGACTTAACATCGAGAACTGAACCGTGAATTTTTTTTTAAAACTTTTGGGATTAAATTGGATTACTGAAAAATTTAGGGGTTGAACCGAGAATAAACCTAAAGCTTAGTGACGTTTTGATGTATTATCCCTCATTTGCAAACCACACTTTTTTATATTTATTGCAAAATGATACATTATCTTTATTTTTATTCCCCAGTTTATTTTCCATTTAATAACCATTTCAAAGTCATGGAAATATTTGATTATTTTATCTTCTAAATTTAATCGACAAATATGATAAGGCTAGTTTGGGAACAAAACTCCTAAAATTCGACATTATGATGGCCGTTGAGTTTTTGTTAATTGTTCATAACTACTGTATACTCGAAAAGTGGTAGAATGTATATTTATGAAAAAGAGAAAAATACCAAAAACATTGAAATCATTACAGTAGGTATGAAACATATATAATTTGGTATAAGTTACACATGAAATTGGTATAAAATGTTAACAAATTTGTACAAGTTACACATGAAATCGGTACTATACTATTTTCGGTACTTAATACACGTTAAGTTTGTTTGAAACATTTACAATTCTGGTACTAGTTACATATACAGTTTGTATGAAATCAATACAATTTTGTTACTAGTTACATATGAAATTGGTATGAAATATATATTATATTCGGTTAATGCATATTTTCAAACTACGGGGAGGATAATCTGTCTATTTACAAAACTACAGGGGATAAAATACATATTTTCAAACCACATGGGGTAAATTGTTATATTCTTAAAAAAATGGAAAATAGTTTGTGCATTTTTTTAATCCTAGCAAATATTAAATATATAAGACATATTTATTTTCGCAAATCTAAATTGGGAAAAGCGCAGACCTTAATAATTGAGGAACCCAAATTTTAAGGGTTAATGGTTAATTAACTCATGTGGTTTTGTAAATAAATTGATAACCTAATTTGGTTTGAAAATATGCATTTCACCCCCTCGTGGTGTGGTTTTGAAAATAGGCAGTTTACTCCCTCGTGGTTTGTGAATATATGCAAAATACAACATCCGTGGATGACATTTTTTACAAACCACAAGGGGTGAAGTGCCTATTTTCAAAACCACCGGGTGGTCAAATGCATATTTTCAAACCACAGGGGGATAATCTGCATATTTTCAAAACCATGTGGGGTAAACTGCTTATTTTCAAGTCACATTGGGATAATCTGCCTATTTTCAAAATCACATGGGGTAATCCGTCACCAGCTCAATTTAAAGTTCAACAGAGAAATTCTTGTAGGGTTTGGGTCCAGCCAAACATAAACACACCTACAAACATATAAATTTATGTAAACATATAATTTTATGTGTGTTGATATGATAAGACCCGATCCATTCAAGAATTTCTCGATTGAATCCTGGTCATAACCTTCCCACTTCCAAGAAATGGCTGCGTGTCAGTTGCCAAAAAGAACATTAGAATTCAATATTTGATAAAGGCATATCTAAAGTGTCAAATAATAGAACGAAAAGCATATATACTTTAATTTTGTATTGTTTTCTGCTTTAATATATATGCAATGATGTGTACAAAGCAACAAAAATTTAATTTAAAAAAAAATAGATTCATCACCAATTGGTGAAGTGGGGCATTATTCTTTGTTAGTTGCATGTCACACATTTCTTGGCTATTGTCCTCTTTATGAGTTATTATTTTTGTATTATACAGCATAATACCTTTGCCATAGAGTTTAGATTTAGATGGAAGGCGGAGATCAAGCCACCTCTATTATCTTTAGACATTACTGAAAAATAGTAGAATTGCATCATTCGATCAAAGCTATGTCTAACATACAAAATCTGAGTAGCTAAATAATGTGCTACGATATTTGAAGTGCAATCTCAGAATTAGTATATGTATAATAATATGTTTAGAATAATTACAAAAGAGCGTGGAACAGATGATAGACGATCGCCTGTTACTCCCCATTAGGGTCATCGGTTCTGAACTCAATCAGTTCACTTTTTAAGTTTTTGGATTTTGCCCCACAAAATATTTGGTTTATAATATTTTATCAACCTATTACATTTTTTGATTTACTTATTTACCCAAAAAATTTTCTTGTAGAACTTTTCTATTTAAACTCTATATATTAATTTGAAATTCAGATTAAATAGACTATGAAGTGTTTACAAAAAAAATGAGAATGAAGTGGCGAGTAAAACTTTATTGAAAATTCTCTTATTATTGAGCAATAACTAACGAGTTGCCAATGGGGTGTTTTACAAAATAAAGATGAAAAACAATATATTATTTTTATACAAGAATACTGTAAAATTTGCCTCTTTTAATATAAAATATATATATTAAATGATGTTTCTTTTTTTTTTATGTCCAGCCTCCTAATTTAAAAATCCTAGATACGCCCCTGGTGGAGTGTAATTGAAAGTGATCTCAGGGTTGAGACGACGTATTTGTTGAATACGATACAAGATTGAAGCTTCCGGTGCACGAAGACTACAAGTAGAGAGGGCATTAGCAACCGTCAATGCATCTGTTTCCACAAGTCATCCCTGACTCTCATAACGAAATGCATCTAGACAGCCTTCCAAAACAGCATAAGTCTCACCTATATAGGGAGCAAATTGGCTCTGCAGTAAAAGACATTTGGCAAACACGACTACTACTTGAGCATCCTGTCCGCCAACACCCACCCCAAAATAAGTCAAATCCGGACAAACCACAACAACATTTTATTTTCAGACTACCCGGATGAGGAGGAGGAGTCCAACGAGAACATGACTGCAAGGTAGGCGAATGTCGTGGGAAATCTGCTGGAATCTCTGAGTTACAAGCTAGGAATCCCCCCATAATCTATTCGCCATTTCAAAAGTAATAAGTAGTATGGTTTCTATATATAGTTTTGGGTATAGTTTTTTATGACGGTACAAATCATATGATCATTAATTACTCAGCTCTTGATTCGTGTTAGGATCGGGTTAGCTCGGCTCGTCCTCGGTCGAGAAATGACATAACGAGGGTGAATAGACTATTTTTGGTTACTAGTATATTTTTTTAGAATATCTCCTTGCCTCGTGGCTCAATATGAAACTGGCAGAATGAGTGAATAGCAATAACTCAAGTTTTTCTTTTAGAAACAATATCCTTCTTGAATCTGGTAGAGTCAAGAGTGCAGAAGGGGTTCTCAAAAAGAAGTTTAATGAATATGAGTTGTAATACTCTTGTCCCACATTGGTTATGGATAAAAATTTAAAGTGGTTTATAAAGGCTTGCAATGGACTATTATAGCAACTTGAGTTAACCATTTTCGTAGAGCGAGGACGGATACGATATAGTTGCTATAGGAGCCCATTGTTCAGTCGCGCTTACGCAGACCTGGGCCCGGAGCGTGGCAGAATGGTATCAGAGCCGGTCACTGGCAAAAAAACCCGAGAGATAAGTGCTAGGCGAGGCAAAGTGCTACGTGCATGAGAGCCACCTCTTGAGCCTAAAGGGGCTAGGTGCTACATGACGGGGGTCACCTCTTGAACCTGCAGGGCAAGATGTCACGTGCGTTGGAGTCACCTCTTGTCCCTACGGGACAAAGTGCTATATGACGGGAGCCATCTCTTGAACTTGTAGGAGCCACCTCTAGATTCCCGGTGTCGGTAGATCGATGAGTTAGGTCGCGACGAGGACGTCGTGTTCTAAAGGAGGGGTGATTGTAATACCCTTGTCCCACATTGGTTGTGGATGAAAATTTAAAGTGGTTTATAAAGGCTTACAATTGACTATTATAACAACTTGGGTTAACAATTTTCGTAGAGCGATGACGGATACGAAATAGTTACTATAGGAGCTCATTGTGCAATCGCGCTTGCGCAGACCTGGGCCCGGGGCGTGACATGAGCCGTTGATTACAACATTAATATCATTTAAAACGATAAATTACGCAAACTAATATTAACAGAAACTTGAAGCTTAAATCCTGTGCATGGTGTCTGAGCCATTTGTATGCCATTAGTCTTCAAGAAGCTTTTCGATCCTTACATTAATTACTAGACACCTAGTGCTTCGTTGGGCTTTAAATTGTGAAAAGATAAAATGACCCCCAATCCATATAAACCAATTAATTGTGCAATTACCATTATTTTTGTCATTATCATCATTTGTGGATCCTCTTTAAATTTTTCACCCTAATTCCTATTTGGAAAAAAGCGTGACTCAAACTTATTTTTTTTATTAATTATGTTTAATTAATAATTAAATTTTTGATTTGAGGGTATTGTTATTTGGTCATTCCAATGAGTAATTTAATCAATTTAGTATAATTTAATTCTAATAAATATTTTATAAAATTAATGATAAATTCTTCATTTTCCCATCTATATTATATTATATTATATGTTATACATAAAAAAATATGGATCATAGGAGTTTTCAAATTGTGAAAGACCAAATGGCCCCATCCATACAAATCAATTAATTGTGTAATTATTATTATATTATCATTGTCATCATTTATAGATTTTCTTTAAATATTTCATCCTAATTCCTATTGAAAAAAAAGAAAGTGTTACTCAAACTTATTTTTTTGATTAATTATGTTTAATTAATAATTAAACTTTTGATTTGAGAGTATTGTTATTTGGTCATTCTATTGGCAATGAGTAATTTAATCAATTTAATATAAATTAATACTAATAAATTTTAAATACAAAATTAATGATAAATTATTCATTTTCCCATGACTGGAATAATTTAATTTCTCAATCTCGTCGGCCATACGGAATATAAAGATAAATTTCATGTTTTAAAACTTTTTAATTTTTAATTCACCAACAATCATTATTTTTTATTATTATTATATTCTATTGTATCATCCATATGAAATTGTGATTTAAGCATTGATAAAGTCCATTATTTTATTGATTTTATGTAACCTTCCTGTATTTGTGGTCTTTTGATAGTAAATATTTTCTTAATTTGTTAAGATTCATGTTTTTTAATATATCATGCTTATTATTGTTTGCTATATAATATAAGATTTACAGATTATTAATTTTCATTTTGAATGAAATCAAAGTTTGCGGGTTCTTATTTATTTCCTTCCCTTCAAGTAATATCTGTAGTCTAATATCGATAAATTATTTCAAATATAAACAATTATTCGTTTACGTACTTATATAACAGAATAATTAGAAGTTATCATAACCCCATAACTGAAACTGTATTTTAACTTCAATTTTTTTAATTTATATAATATTGAATTTGTGTTTAGGTGCGTGCATGTACTCTATTTATATAGTCGCACTACAAGAAAACCTGGTTTTAGAAATAACACATGATAAACATACAAGAAATTCCCCAGGCAAAACTTTATATTTGAAATATCATATATATATATGATATTTATGTGGAAGAGAAAACTACCGCACATATTTTCGGAAGGAAAAAAAATGATGAAAAACTAAGTTGAGAAGTTAATATGTGATCTTCCGATATTATCCATTATCTCATGGTTTCATTGTTATTACTAAAGCAAATAGAGGGTATTTTTTGAATTTCACAATTACCACACCAAAGTGGTTATTCTAAGTTGCTTACACATTATAATATAGTATAGATATCTTGGTAATGTGAAAACCCGTGTTTAGGTTTTGTGAGCTAATGATCGAGTTTTGAAATAGCTGAGAGACGTGGTTGTATGCACTCGGTTTGAGTCATATTTATACATCAATTCAATATTAAAACACATTACATCCTGAATAAAATAATAACAAACAACATATCAACTATTGTAGACCAATCATATTGAGTTAGTCCATAGATAGAGCCTACAGAGGGTCCATAAAAATATTTTCCTAATAACGGTGTGAGAAAAGGGTAAAAAATTTATCAGCGTATTGATATGAGAAAGAAGACAAGATTTGAAAGAATTATATACCTTCAATCTTTCTAACACCATGTTCTTATATATTTTTTGTTTATTTGTGTCACGCCCCCCGCTTAGGGCCGCACAAACGCAACTGTATGGATCATATAGCAACTACTTCATATCCATCATCGCTCTGCAAAGATGATTAACCCAAATTGCTATAGGATTCCATTGTAGCTTCTTATAAATCATTTTAAACTTCCAATTTTTACCAATGTGGGACAAGGATATCACAATTTGCATCGAAACACAAAAAAGTTTGATTGCTCCTTGAAGTTTTGACTCAAGAAATTATGTAAGATTAAATGTTGCTTGGTAAGAGTTATTTATTCAATTATTGGTATTAGAATATATATATATATATATAATGTTGTCATCATGTATTTGTTTATCCAATAATTTGGTTTGAATGTATTATATATTATTAACAGTAATTAATCAAATATATTCTAAGACATCATATATGTTAATTTCAAATTCCGTTGCATGTAAAAAGGCTTTAGTATCATCAATAAGTATAGTTTTGAAACTCTTAACTGGGCCAAAAGGTAAAGAAACTAGCCCATTAAAATAATTAAGGCCCATTTGGTGGCCCAACATAGGCTCATACATAAATCTAGTGCAAGGAAAATGTTAGAAGTTACATAAACCTGCTCTAGATGAGGTCCAATTTAGTAGAAACGCAGATGGATTTCAATAGCCGGTATATTTAAGGGTAAAATTCGGGTTGGTACTAGTAAAGAAGTTTTTCGACTCAATCCAGAAAAAAAAATAATTTCAACTAGGTCCATTTTATGCCAAAATCACAAAAATAACCCTATACATTTCTTTTTCATCGTGTTTGCTTCTTCGCTTCTATCCGTTCTTCAAGTTACGGAATTTGAATAACGCATCCCCAAGCATGAATTCATCTATCTTTGAAAACCGAAGTTCCAGCACTAATTCATGTTCGAAAATGATGTCGGAACTCATGGCTGTGATTTTTCTTTGCACTAAAATCTGGTTTAGTAAGCGCAAGAGAGCTTTGAATAAATCGATATGGTAGGTCGTTGTCTGTAATTTTTCTTCATTTTTCCGGACATCTTCTTGAGGGAGATGCATTATTCCAGGAAAAAAAATAGTAGAAACACGTGAGAGCAATATTTAAATTTAAGTTTAGCATTTTAATTTTGCATTGGCTTTGAACTGCAACAAAAGCAATAAAGGTGTTTGAGAAAATGTTCTAATGAAATTATCAAGTATTAAATCAATCTACAAAATATAAATATTACATAACAGTAGGCAATGTTTCGAGAAAAAAAAATTAAAATGAAAATAATAGTTTTGTTGTGGTTTGTGCTTTTTGAACTTGCAAAAACAAGATGGCACGAACCAAAAGTTATAAACGAAAATTGATGTGTGGGGAGATTTAATTAGTCGGTGTATGTAATATATATGCACCACTTGAGCCTGTCGATGCATGTAATTTACATACACCGATATACTATTTTTTGGTTGAAGACAGTACATGTGTCTATCGGTGCATGTGATTTACATGCATTGATAGCCTCAGGTAATACATGTAATTTACATACACCAATAGACTATGTTTAGTTTCCTCGTATTGTTTTTTTTTTTTTCCTTTTTTGGTTAGAAAGTGAGTGAATTTGTTATTTATTATTATGAGAATAATTGAATTCTCTCAGTGATTTGAACCCTTACAAACACAACTCTACGTCAATTCATGGAAAACTTTCCAGCGGGTTACAGCCCAACAATTTACACTAATTTACCATATCCTCACTCACCTAAGATATAATTTCCCCATTCATCATCTCGCATACACAATCTAAGTTTATAGCTTATTCTTGTGAAGGAGCTAAAGTTATTTCTTTAACCAAAAACATTTGAAGAATTAACAATCTTAAACAAGAAAACAGTGACATGATGTCTGAAATTTTCGGTTTATATCTTTCAGATTGGAAATCACATCATGAGTCTCTTATGTGACATTACAGAAAGATCAATTGCTATTTTAACGTGAGCCCAAATCTTAAAACTGGCGTATAGGTAGGTAAGAAAAACCTCTAATAGGTAGGTAAGAAAACCTCTCAAAATTGACATTTTATTTTATCTTTTTTTAGAATTAGTGTTGGGTTTCTGACATTGTTCATCCGATTAGAAACCAAAGTTTAAGAAATAACAATTTGAAATTTGCTACAAAAAATTTCTTTAACTAAAGAAACCTTTTAAGAAACACATAATATGTACCAAAATTGTAATAAAAATTCAATGTTAATTGAAGCATAAAAATCCCATAAAAACAACAAGAAAACGTCCAAAAATTGTTCAATGGAGACGAAGGGGACGTGGTCGAGTTGCATGCAATGCTTATCAAGGAGAAAACTAGACGACCCTAGGTTGAAGATTAAGTCAACTTTCGATGTTAACTGTTAGCAATTGTTAGTGGAATTTATGGTTCTCAGAATTGGTATTTGTTTTTATTAAAACAAAGTATTTTAGTAAAGAAAATGGACTTATTTGAAGAAGTTTCTTGAAAGGTTATTTAGTTGGAAAGAAGATTTTTTGGGATAGTTGAAAGATGTTTTTGTAAGTTGTACCCATATATAATTTCCTCTATATTTAATTCAACATTCTAATAATTCTAACTTAAAATATTAGAATCCCGAATGTTAATTCAACATTCTAATAATTCTAACTTGTTTTTGATGTGTTTTTTTTTATATAATTATACTGCATTTAAGGTCGAATGTTAATTTTAAGGTATTTCAAATCGGATTCAAGATAAATTTATTCCACATAACTTCACACTAAATTATATTTAATTATTTCATAAACTTAGGTGAAGGTAGGAATATAACAAGAAAATAAACAATATCTCCAAAAGCAAAGTTATAAGATTGGATATTAGTTACATTTGTACTGTAGCACATAGCCTATGGAGAAAAATTCTAAGTAGAATGCTGGTTGTACAAGAAGCTCTTGTGTATATAATATAGTTAAAACCTTCCAAAAAATTGACAAACTTTTTCTTGACTATTTAATTGCTCAAGTTGTATGTATCAAACCCTTCACCCCATTATGTGCTTTGCATTTTCTTTTCTGCAGACAACATGAATATTGTGAGATGAAATAGCGAAAGAAAGATGAGTGACTGCTTTTCCATACCCTAGACAACATTCACACAAGATGTGATCATAGAGGAGTCACCGGGATCGTTGAACAACCCTAAACGAATCGTCATAGTAATGTGTTTTAGGAATTTCACCCTCAAAGAATGTTCTACTGTTACCATTCTAGGGATCATGCGCTGGCTCAACATCCATCCCATGTATGTTATTCCATCTCCCTAATTATTTTTTTAAAATGCCAATTGTTATTTTACTTGATAGTGTGTACAAAGACATGGAGTGATGTATGGAGTATGAATATTGAGAATTTGGACTACTTTCAAGAGAAGAGGGATGGCAAGAATGATCCCAAATGCAAAAAAGTTCAAAGGTTGATGGACCTTTGCCAAAAATATAGGGTACTGCCTTCTGAGGTCAACAAGCCAGTACCTTCAGAGATTTCATAAGACTAAAACATGATCAAATGGATGAGAGTCGGAGTTATGAAACTGCCACGGACCCAAGTAGGAAAACTAATATTTATCAGATGCTGGAGTTCATCTTGGTTTCGAGAATGATGAGATTTTACATAGAACACCAGCCCCCAATATTCCAATGAAAGAGCTTCGCCCACACACCTTTTGAGACTTGGATTGGGGATCCTTGAGCAACTTACATAATGTTATTCATTTATTAAAGTATAAAATTGATATAATTCTATAGTTACTATTTCTCGATAAAATATTTATTTCCCATAAATTTATTATTTAAACAATATAGTCCCAACTTTAGGATCACTTAATTCGAACTTTCGAGATAGAATATAGCCTATAGTAAAGTAGCCACGCACAACCAGAAGAGGAGTAGGGGAGACAAGAACATTTACGTACGACTATTTTGTAATTTATTCAGCAATAAATCTTTCGATGATTACAATTCGCGCACAACAAACATGTTCACGGATGCGTACAATGACTATTCCCCAACTTTCAAAGCAAAAAGTGTTGATTGAATTTCGATTAAATCCAGGATAAGAACACAAAGCCCTCAATAGATCTTCCAAAACAATTGTCACAATAACTAAAACACAAAAGAAACGGTGCATAGCAAGCTGATTTTACTTTTTAATAAAAGTAATACTTCCAAACGACTCGCAACCATATTCTGGAACCAGCCAGCAGAAGAATACAAGCATACAGTTGAACGTTTTATACCTAGGAATTCAAGACCTTATCCTTAACCGTTTGAAAGAATTTTTTTGAACTATATTTCTTGCACAAACTACATAAAAACATCGGAAATTGCAGCTGATAAAATTGTCTTTAAAATACCTATGCGTGTTTTCTTACAGGACCCGGTCTTGAATATCCGTAAGAAATGTGGATGCCAAGGTGCTGATTTTCTTCCCGGTTTCTCCTGCAATGCTCTTGAGAGAGGAAATATCTTGTTGTGCCTGAAAACAAATAAAACCATTGAAGACGGATAAAATAATTGTAAAGAAACTGGAAAACTAGGAGGGGTAAAAATTACCGAGGATTAAATAGATATATAAAATGGGAGTTAAAAACCGTCTCTCTAAAGATTGAGCTCATGGGTGATTGCCATAGATGTATCTATATTCTATATTGCAACATGCCACCTCACAACGAATAAGATATATTTGGAATTAATGTTCACATACACATTAGTCGGGTACAAAAAAAAAAGGTCACCTAAGAAAACTTAATGAAAAACATAGCTTTTCGCGCACCAGGGTTTCGAATCCATGACCCATGGCGCTATGATACCATGCTAGAAACAACTCGTCCCAAAAGCTAAAATTCTTGAGGTTTCTGAATAATAGTATTTATACTTCACAAAGGGAATGAAAGGCATTTGCAGAAATAATTTTGAAGCTAAACATAGTTTGGAGAAGAAAAAACTATATGGAGTCGAATTTTAGGATTATGTGTACAATTGGATATGTTGCTGCTTTACCTGGAAAGATAGCCGATTGATGAGATCAGATGCTGTAAGATCCATAGAACCACTTGTATCATGACCAAAGAAGTCAGCACTAGAGATTGATGATGAACCCTACAATGCATGGAAACAAATATGTTTAAATTCTCTAAATATCTTCATTTTAAATCTTTTCCAGCATTTATGCAACACACTCAGCTATATCGATTGAATCCTAAACGTTACATTAAAATTCAGAATCTATTTCCTGATTCGTGAAGCTGGTCAAGTTCTAGTATGTAAAAGATATAATCATATAAATGTGAGACACAATTATCATGATAGCAAAGAAATCTAGAACCACAATGGACAAATTGATGACCAGTTGTCCTTTTGATCCTCTAACAAAAATTAAAGACCAATTTTCACTTAAAAATAGTAAAATGCACTGAGAAGCCTAGATGGTAGAGCTCGGGAAGCAATGAACAAAACACAATAATCCCCCACGATCCACCACAAATATAGAGAGAGAAACACGAGTGAATGGAAAATGGAAAATATGATAAATGTAAGACTACATACAGAGAACTTCTGCAGCGAAATTGAAGAATCCAGATCTTTGTCTTTGTTTTGAACACCAAAAAACTGAGACGATGATATAGATTTTGCATTGGAAAACTTCTTCCTTGCTTCATCTGTTTCATCAACCTGAGGGTACCAATGTGAAAGAGTAATGATCGTGAAATATTTAATCAATCATTAGGAGAAAAAGAAAACGATCTTGTCAAAACTACAACCAGTGTCATTATCATAAGCTTCTTTAATATGCATGGAGCCACATTTTACCCTTTAATTTAAATAACTACAAGCAAGATTGTTCCATTTGGCTGCACATATTTTTCTGTAATTGTAGCAAGAACTAAAATTCATTAATCCAACATTTGATAAATCATAAGTATCAAGTCAAATGAGTGATAATGAACATATTTTATCAAATGTATATTACGTTTTATCTGTTTCTCAATAAGCAGAATATGCATTCATGATTGAAGAGATAGTCGACTAGAATTAACAAACTCGTCTCCCATAATCCAGAAAATATTGATTTACTTCCTCAATTGCCAATGATAATTCTCTTACTTGAACTTTTGATGAGTTTGTGGTACCCTTCTTAGGGAGGCCACTTTCCATCCCATACTCAGCAAAAAAATTGGATGCTTTTGGCGGAGTTACATGATTAATAACTCGAGCACCTCCAGAACCAATATCCGTAGGCTGGTCACTGTCTGTGAACTCAAACCGAGATGCAATTGATGATCCAACTACGGGGGTGCTACTTTTTGATGAAGCAGAGGAAGAAATGAGTACAGGCGGTTCTTCCGGCTTCTGCTCATAAAGGCCATCACTAGGCTGAAAGCATATAAAAAGCATTTGACTATTTGTACATAGAACATCGTATTATTATGAATAAGGATAGAATGTTCATCCAAATCATACCAAAATTTTTAAGAAATTCCATTTACAACAGAGCTATATTTACCTTGGTAGTAAGCTTTCGAGCACCTAGACTCCCTACCTTTCCAGGTTTCTTTGCACCAAGAGGCTTCTTAACTGTCGCCGTGGACACAGTTTGAGAGGCTCTTGGAGAAGAATAAACCTCAAAAGTACCATTTTCCAGAGCAGAATTTTCTTTCGCAGCGTTGTCTGAAGTGATTCCTTTTGGGACTTCATTCATGTCATTGTTAAAACCTGAAAATCCATTAGAAGGCCTTGATGACTGAGAAGCTATGGGTGATGTATGTAAACCAGCCTCTTCAGCATGGCTTTTAGAAACTTCTTTTGCAAGTAGTTGCTTATATAATTCGGCAGCCCTTGAGGTATACTTGGCCTCAATCTTGCCTCCATCAGTCCATCCGTGCTGCTTGAAGAAAACTTGAGCACGATTATTTCCGCCAAAGCACATCAACTTCAACTGCTCAGGAGTCCAAGAATCCAAATTTGTAGATCTGCAATTTATAAATCAGCTTCCGAAAATCTACAAATATACCTCATTGCAAGATACACTCCATTTCCAGTCCCAATTATCATTCCAAATGGTCTTATAACCCTATAGCATGAATTTAGATAAATGACATGCATCCTCAAGAAGCATATTAAAATATGTTTAAAAGAACATATCATTCACTCAAGCACATGCAAAATGAGAGAGAGATAACACCATTTGAAATAGAAAATCCGGAGATCAACTTCCATGTGTCAAATACCAAGACTAATTTCCTTGGAAAATCCAAAGTCGATCATGCTAAGAAGCCTAAAGATTCATATGGTAAAGGAGTATAAATTAGAAAATATCACAACGCTATTGCTACATAGTATAATTTTCTCTTTATTTAATTTTTACTTTTGTTGTACGACAGCCTTCCTTCTTTTCTTCCTTCTCATCTTAGTGAGATGAGCCTATGCTCGTACTTGTGCTTCTATACCTGCACTAAAACTCTAGGCTCCTGGCCGGACAACTAGTCAGGATACACTAACCATATATAAGATAAATAGAAATTTAGTTTCACATTGAACTAGTGTCGGGTATCAATTCACAATTTGGCTCATTGGCCGGTGTATAACATGCAAACCCTTTGAAAGTCGTTACGCACAATAAAAAGCAAATTGATGAATTCAAATCGGTAAAAAGATCTACCTAACGAAGCTGATGTGCACACCAAGGCTTCGATGAACCGCCGAGCAATCAATACACAGGAAGATCCCATACGTGACCGATGCCCAAATCGGATTCTTCGCGTTGCAATCGAAACACATCTGAAATTTGATATATCGGAAAAAACCCAAAAAAAAAACAGTGCAGATCTGAATCAGATCTTGGCATTCCAGATCAAAAATCGAAAAATTATGGTCCAACTATGAATACTGAGATGAAGATATACAAACAACCAAACAATCACCTTATTATCGGACTTCGCTTTGAGTTTGCGAAACATTTGGTTCTTATCGTCGTAGCTGTCAAAATCCATGGCTCTTTTGCAGAATTTTACAAGTTTCTTATCTTACTGGATAAGCGCACGAAAATTACTGATATAGATTCACAGAGTGTACGCCTTTGTCCGCGTCAAGGTTAGAGAGGGAGAGGTTCAGAAAGAAAGTGAACCCCTCAGCCTCAGGGAAAGAACTGGATGAAAATCAAGAGAGATGCAATTTATTATTAGTTTTTTGAGAGAAAAGAGAGATGCAATTTATAGCCGTTTATTTAATGAGTTTTTCGCAACGAAGCGGGTCGGGGCGGGTCCTGAGATTGGCCGAACCCGCCCCGTACCCACCCCGCAATACTTTTTAAATTTTTTTTTAAAAAAAATATGATATTGATTATACATTTTACTTCTTTAATTGAACTATAAAGTGTCATTATTTAATTTTATATCAAAATTCATGTTTCATGTTAAAAAAGTTGGATATTTTGAAGGAAATAAGAGCAAATTAATAAATATTTAGTAGTTTAAAGATAGTTTTACAATGCTTATTATAAATATTTACTAGAGAAAACATAAAATTTAATCATAAAACTCAACTTTTGTGTTTCAAAATTGATTTCTAGCTAAATTTTTTTTAAAAAAAATAAAAAAAAAACTGGAACTGGGGCGGGGTGGGTAAACCCGCAGGATTGTCCAAACCCAACCCGTTGTCATTCCTAATCATATTGGTTTAAAATAGATAGTTTATCATCTTATAATTTACAAAATAGTTTATTTATCATCATATAATCTGTGAATATGTGCAAAACAATCATTGATGTAAGCGGGTGTACCATATTTTGCAAACAACAGTTTGCTAAAATGCTTATTTGAAAACTACTAGAGATAAACTGTCTATTTTCAAACCACAAAGATGCAAAATGCATATTTACAAACACTTCTTATTCAACTTGATTGACTCTTGTCCGTGTGAGTGAGATTTGCGAGCTAATTCATTTGAATTATCAAGAATGAACTCTACTTTTTTATTTTAATGCTCGCTCGATGATGATCAAGTGCTAAGTTTGGGGGAGTTGATAAATGTGAATTTGCACTTATATTTCTATGTTTTTTATAGTGATTATTAAACAATATTATGCTTTTGGTTTGAGTTTTGCATGTTTTAAGGAAACCAGGTCGAAGTGCGATGAATGAAGAAAAGTAGCCAAATAACGATGAATATGACTCAAACGAGCCAAACACCTCAAATGAAGGACAAAAACCTCAAGTCGAAAGAATTTGACAATGGCCGATCGATCCAAAAGAATCTACCGATCAATCACGCAAGGACGAAACTCAAGAAGAAAAATTGGACGTTTGGCGATCGATAGGGGAATCACTAGCAAAATCGCATGGAGTTGAAAGTTGAAACATAAAATTGTGCAAGCTGCGATCGATCACGAGAACATTGCCCATCCTTCACCCGAAGATGTTTTTCAGAAAATTCTCTCATTATCAAGAGTTTGAGTTCAACAAAGAAGCTTCTTCATCCTTAACTATAAAAGCGTCCTCCTTAACTATAAAAGCAACATGACGTATGACCTAAAAAGACCCATATTCTAATCTCGAGTTCATAGCCGCCATCCTCTCCAAACAACCGAAGAACCAAAGCAAGGAACGACGCAAGAGACGGAACGACGCAGCAACATAATGAATCAAACCAAACATTTCTTAGTATTTCTGAACTTTATTTTGCATTATTTTCGAGATTTCATGTTTGAATTGTTGCAACACATATTTAAACTTTGTTATTTCAATATGATTGTAGTATAAGTTTATCTTATCAAGACTAGAAGACCATATATTTGAACCCATGATTTAAATATGGGTTTTTGATTGAATTCATACAATTTATGAGTATGATTTATTCCTCTTAATGCTTTCAAATCTTAGCTACCTTTATTTGAATTTAGTTATTATATTTGAGATCGACAAATGATATTATAATATGATATAGCAATTTATACCATGGATTTCAGATTGAGATCGACAGATGAGATCAAATACAAGTGTGATAGCAATAGATTGACCAGAAATGAAGGCTAGAAGATCTCATAGAGTTTAATGCAATACTAATTTGTTAAATAAGTGAACGACAGTTATATGCTGCAAATTGATGATAGGCTTATAGCTCGGCAGAGTATATTGAATAAATTAAGAAAAATTGTCACATTAGAACTAGTTGGATATTCAATCATCACTAATAAAAGATTATTGAGGACTACATAGATGAACCGAAGTTTTGATAATTTTCTCTACTAAATTTATTCTATTAGGATCGGGTAGGAGTGTTTAGATAGGGGATGAATGAACACCCTGCTAAGTTTGATCTTTTTCTTCAACGGATTGATTTCACCTGGATTAGCAGATGAAATATATTTCTCAATCAAATCTAAGCTCAACAGATCACTTTAAAGTTAGTGCAGAAACCAGATCCCCTCAAGCCAAATAGTCCAGTGAGAGGTCGAAATTGGGAGCTGTCTTCTAAGATAGCTGAAGATACAATTACGGATAGACAAGAGATAAAACTTATATAAGACCAATAAAAGCATAAACTTTTGTATCAAAATATCAAACTGAAATCCAGCGACCAGATAACACCACTACATGACACACAAAACCAATAAACTCAGTAGTCAAATCCAAACAATACCTCCACAATGAAACATAACCCAAAAACCACCATCAACAAAACAAATTAGTGACACCATAAAAATATTACATACGCGGCCACAAAGGTACGACCTTCCAAGCATGAAGACCGCCAAGCAACATAAGACTTATATTGTATCAATTAAAGCTATGTGGTTGCAACATCTGCGTGAATTCCGCTAGGATAGTAGCAGATGCTCCAATGACGGTCCTTGTTCAGTTCTAATCATTTTTTGTAGCACATTTAGCTCATTTTAAGTAAAAAAAATATTTCAGACTCTTGTCATCTAAAAATATTTTGCACCTCATTCCATTAAAAAATTGTGCCTTTCACAATCTTGAGGATAACACAGTTGTTGTCAGCTCCAAATCATGTGTAGAATATTTTTTGTTTGTGACTTCAAATATGTCACGAGACATAAGCAATTACCTTGTTCATTCACATCGACATGCATATCAATCCATTTTTGGATCTTCGTTGTATATATGGGATCTTTTAATAATCCAACTAGGCCAGGACGAAACCATGGGTGGGCTAGCCTAGGCTTCAGCCCACGCTATACTATGTTTTATTTTCTCTCTTAGACACAACATTTTTTGGTTGTGAGCAGAAAATGTAAATATTCATCATAATGAAATGCTAAGGTATTGACTAATTAGGTGAGTTTTAATGGCAAAGGAGAGGTGGGGGAGGCAATGGGGTTTTAGTGTGTGTTTCGAGAAAGAAAGTGAAAGTACAAAATGAAAAAGACAAAAATGACTTCATTGCTTTGAATGATTTTTAATAAAAATCTTTTAATCCTATTTAATTTAATAATTATTTTTTAATTTCTATATTTAATTTTAATTAATTTTGTGTATATGAATTATTAGATAGAAATAATTGTTTTGGATTTTCTCCTTTCAGTTAAAATCTGAAAGATATTGTATTCAACTCTCTATTGATGGTATTTTTAGTGGTAATTAATATTTATAGATAACCTTATTCATTTTAAGCTTATATGTGAAATTAAATTTCATTGTACTAGCTCATTGTATGTATTTACTTAATTTTATTAATAAAAATTATGTAATCTATCACTGGTAATAAAATAAAAGTTTGTTAATTTTAACAGATTTTGAATTTTATCTATTTAATTAATTTTATTAATAAAAAATGTTGTCAATTATCAATTATAATATCAAATAAAAGTTTATTAATTTAGTAGATTATAAATCCATAACTGATGAATTTTGATTATAAATCTCGTAGAATAAAATATAGTATTATCGAAATTGTGTATTTGTCTTTGTACCATCTTATATATTTGTTTGTTTTATCTTATTCACTTTTTAAAGTTGATTGAAATCTATAATAATATTTTATATTTATTATGTATATTAGTGTATTAATTTTTTATATAATTTTTAATAGTATCGAATTACGATATCCTGGTTTCATCCCGGCAACATGGTATTTAGTGAATTCGGTTGCCATAGGCTCTCACGTAAATGCCCTTTAATTAAAAAAAAACATTTATGGAATGAGTCCATCAGACATTGACCACACGCATTCATTACATCTCATTACCCACTTTTATTCATGGGTAAATTGCACAAAACTCTCCTTATACTATAATGAAAATGCATGAAACTTTAATGCGTTAAAAAAATAGAAAAAAAACCTTTATGTTTTGTTAAACCTTGCACGAAACTATCTTGTGTTAAACAAAATACAAAAAAAAAAAAAAACCTCTTTTATAAACCATGCGCTAAACTCTCCCGTGTTAAAAAATAATCAAAAAACCACTCTATTTTTTTAAACCTTATATGAAACCCCCTCCCTTTTATCAATTAACAGATTTTATTTAATCTTATTAAAATTATATACATGTTTTATTAAATAAGTTTATAAATATTCATATATACTATATACATGTTTATAGTATACACAATAATAATGTATGTTTATTATTGTGAAAACATGTTTTATGTTTTTTTATTAATGAAATTGTTGTTTACTCAATACATCCAAAACTTGAAGAAAAAGAATTTGAATTAATCACTAAGCACACATACATTAGAAGAAGAAATCAGAATATTAGTCATAATCTATTTAAAAATAACTTAAAATTATTCACTTTAAAATTTCGAATATTGTTCATTTTAAAATTAAAAGAAAAAATCATTACATATGAGGATAAAATGATGTAGATAGAGAAAAATTGTAGGGTCTATTGGACAAGAAAAGATATTTAGTGCAATATTTAAGAAAATAGAAGGGTGTTTTAGTCTTTTTCAACACGATTGAGTTTTGTACAGGGTTTTCAAAAAAAAAAGAGAGAGCTTTTGTTTTTGCCTTTTCTCTAATACAGATGAGTTTTGTGTAGGGTTTAAGAAAAAAAATGATTTTTTCGCTTATTTTTTTTAAACATGTTTGTTTTGTGCATTTCTATTGTAATATTGGGGAGTTTCGTGCCATTTAACAATTATTTATTTATCTTTAGTAGATTACGTGGGTCAAGTTTTGTTTTGTGTAACTTGGTAAGTTTGACCACACTCTACCCTTGTATGATGATGTATGAACTTTCTTTAAAATGATTGCATTTTCTTAATAAATGATGTCTCTATTTATATTATTATCAATCGAACTAAGAACATCACTAGATGATTCATTCATCTAATAAATAAGTGTTCATGCATTACTCTCAATCACCTATAAAAGCTCGAGCTTGAATTCGACATAAATATGAAATGTCAGATCTGATTTTGAAAGTTAATTGTTAAAGTGAAGATTAGATTCATGAACTTGCATTTATAAGTTGAAATATGTAGCAATGAATCTTAATATATAACGTCAAGAAGTTAGTATAAATATCTTCCTTACCATAAGAACCCATATTTTATACTATATTATATAGAAATGTGGTGCTGATTTTCCTTTAACTAACAAATCCTTTAGATTAATGAGCTCCTTAATTTGAACATTCAAATAAAATCATAGAAATAAATGACATATTAATTGAAGACTGCCAAACTAACTATTATACCTAGGATTTGATTCTAAAATGAGAATTATTTTAAAAGACTTATGTATGTATCGACTCCGATGGGTTAATCATAGCCCCCAACCTCCCCAAATAGGGAGGTCGGCAAACAAATTTACGAAGTTGGAGAAATAGTTGGAAAGCCTACTCCACTCACGAGTGAATTTAGAAATTTTATTAAAGGGGGCAAAAGTTGATTACATAAAAATAAATTAAAGGTTCATGATAAACATCGGAGTTTAAATACTATATGTAAAAACCTTTAGATAATAATTACAATACGATTATTCAAAAAATTGGACTTGCTTGATTTCCAAAAATAATACACTTATCGAATTTAATTGTAATAATACAATTATTACAATGCTCGGTTTATTGATATTCAAGGAATTGACTTGCTCGATTTCAAGAAAAAGAGATTATGCTCTTTGCATGTTTAAGAGACTCATCTTTTATGTGAGAGATTTATAATAGTGCAGATGTAGCAACACAGTACTTTGTAGTGAAATATTTGTGGTAATTTATTTATATTTTATGTGTCCATTGGTGAATGTAAATTATTTCAATGATGAGTGTTATTTTGGATTGGATGAACAATAAATCCGTATCGTTTCATAGAGAAATCATTTGTTAAATAGAAAATAAAAAATTGTAAACCGAAATAAAACGAAAAAAGAAAAATATATATTTATAAAGTAACAAAATTCCACCAAATTTTTTTTTAAGCTAAAAAAAAATAATTTTTTTCTTTGAAACTTGTTCCACCGAGAATTTAAGGTAAAAAATTTTTCTTGTTTTGAAAATTGTTTCACACGTGATTCGAATTAACTCTTCTGTTTTTTTTTTAAATCCTGCACGAAACCCTCCGTGTTAAACAAAATAAAGAAAAATCCCTGTTTTTGACATCCTACAAAAACCCCATCAATTGTCCAATATATCATCCAATTTTTCTACATCTACGTTATTTCTTTTTTTTCAATGATTTCTTCTTTTAATTTTAAAACGCACAATAGTCAAAATTTTAAAGTGAATGATTCTTTAAGATGTACTTTTAAATAGATTATTAACAATAGTCTTATTTTTTCTTTGAATATGTGCATGATTATTGATCAATTCAACTTCTCTTCTTTTTCCTTCAAGTTTTGGATATATTGAGTAAGCAAAGATTGTACATATAAAAAATATGCATATTTTCAAAAATTCATAAAATATATTTTCACAATAATAAACATATATATAAACAAAAAATAAGTTATTATAAACATATATACTATATATGAACATTTATGAACTTGTTTTAATAAGACTTGCATATAGTTTTAACGAGATTAAATAAAATATATCTATTTTGTCAATTATAGTGGGTTCTGTGCAGAATTTAAAAAATGTTTTTTTTTTCTTATTTTGTTTAATATGGGGTTTCGTGCAATGTTTATGTTTTTTTTTTTTATAATACATGAAGTTTCGTGTAGAGTTTAAAAAAATATATGATTTTTTTTTACATATTTTATTAACATACGAGGTTTTGTATATATTTATTATAACACATGATGTTTATGCAATTTAGCGTTAGTTTAGTAAGGTTAGATGACACTAATAATAGTTTGAGAATAAAATGAAAATATTTCCTGTCTTATGTAATAATAAATACATAAAATAAATGAATAAATGGCACGGCGGAATGAGTGAGCAAAGTAGTCGTTCCGATAGAATCGGCGTCGTGTTCGTCGAAGCCGCCGTCCCTTTCCCCTTTCCTTTCGTGGACTCCCACGCTCTTCAACAGAGCAGCCACTATTTTTGGCTACATACTTAAATTCACTTCAGATTCACTCCAAATTAAGTCCCCAAAATTTCACACATACAAAATACGTATTGTATCTCTTCTTTTCTTGTCTCCTCCGCCCCTACTTTCCCTACCACTCTCCATTTTTTTTTAAGAAAACTTGAAAATAAGCCACCCGTTTTCCTACTCTAGGTGGTGAATTCGACTGTTTTTGTTCGTTTGTCTTGTTGGGTTGGCAATCATTCGATTCATGGATTGATTGATGACAGCCTGCCAACACTTTTTTCAAGATTAACGACGATGAGTCTGTGGGCTAATACTAATACATCCGCAAATTCTGTGGCGGCGGGCGGCGGGGGGGATGTTTCGGTGATGGATGGGATCATGTCTTCGACTTCTGATCTGTCTTACTTTTGGCCTTCTACCTATGCTCCTCCAGCTCCAAATCCTCTGCCGTCTATGGACCAAACGAAACCCACCTCCGTCACGCAGTTTTTTAAACCAGGAAACACTGCAGCAGCGTCTCCTGGCCTTGATTGAAGGCGCTCATGAAAACTGGACTTATGCTATATTTTGGCAGTCTTCCGTTGTTGAATACGGTGGTGCACCTGTTTTGGGTTGGGGGGACGGGTACTACAAGAATGAAGAGAACAAGATGAAGCGCAAAACGGCCGTCGTTACCTTCGGAGCAGGAGCACCGTAAGAGGGTTCTCAGGGAGCTGAATTCTTTGGTTTCTGGATCTCAGGATTCGGCGGATAATACCGTTGATGAAGAGGTTACTGATGCGGAGTGGTTTTTCTTGATTTCTATGACTCAATGCTTTGTCGGCGGGTCCAGTCTTCCGGGCCATGCTTTTTACAGCTCGAACCCGGTGTGGGTGATTGGCGCGGAGAGGCTAGAGGCGTCTCACTGTGACCGGGCCCGACAGGCACAGGAGTTCGGGATTCAAACCGTTGTGTGCATTCCTTTGACAACGGGCGTCGTTGAGCTTGGCTCCGGTGAACTTATTTTCAGAGCGCAGATCTCATGAACAAGGTTAGATTTTTGTTCAATTTCAATGGGGGCGAAATGGGTTCGGGCTCAGGATCAGGCTCTTGGGCCTTGGCCGAAAATGATACATCGGCCTTTTGGTTGATCGACCCTACTTCCTCTGCAGTGGATATAAAGGATTCATTCAATGATAACACTAGCAAGCATATTGTGTTTGGTAATGAACAACCAAGTCCCTGTACTGTGACTGAGAATCCGCAGCAACAAACACAGGCGTTTCTTGCTAAAGAATTGAACTTTGCCGAATCTGGGCTTAATGGAAGTAGAAACGTGAGGAATGGGGATGTACTCAGTTTTGGGGAGAGTGCTAAGAAGAGCATTTGTAGTAAGAATGAGAATTTGTTTGGAGTTCAAGAAGAGAACAATAAAACTAGTTGTACAAACAAGAATAAGTCTCCAGCTTCGAGGGGTAGTAATGAGGAAGGTGTGCTTTCATTCACTTCAGGTGCGATTTTGCACTCATCTGGTGTGGTGAAGATCGAGAATGGTGGTGGGGTTGAGTCAGAACATTCAGATGTTGAAGTGTCCTTGGCGAAGGAGGTTGATAGTTGTAAAACTGTTGATCCCGAGAAACGGCCAAGAAAACGTGGAAGGAAGCCTGCAAATGGCCGGGAAGAGCCTTTGAATCACGTGGAGGCGGAGAGGCAGAGGAGAGAGAAGTTGAATCAAAAGTTTTATGCCCTTAGAGCTCTAGTACCAATGTGTCAAAAATGGACAAGGCTTCACTTCTTGGCGATGCTATTTCTTATATTAATGAGTTGAAATCGATGGTTCAAAGTGTTGAATTGGAAAAGGATGATTTGAGGAGTAAACTCGAGTCGGTGAAAAGGGAACTAGCCGCTAAAGGATTGGTTACACCTACACTGAAATGTGAACCAAAGAGTTCGTGCAATGGGGGCGAACACGACGACCATTGATATGGATGTAGAGGTCAAGATAATTGGGTTGGGATGCAATGATACGTGTTCAAGGTAGTAAAAAGAATCATCCTGCAGCACGACTGATGACGGCTCTTAAAGAGTTAGACCTAGATGTCCATCATGCTAGTGTATCCGTGGTGAATGATTTGATGATTCAACAAGCAACGGTGAGAATGGAGGGTCCTTTTTTCAAGCAAGATCAGCTTAAGAAAGCTTTGATAGCCAAAATTGCTGCCAGTTGATAGGATTTGGATCAATGGAGTGCCAAAAACAGCTTTGTATATCGTAGAGATGGATCTTAGTTTAAGTTAAATTCTTGTAGCTACTTGAGTTCTTGTGTTTAAGCCAAGATCCTCGCTCTCAATTGGCACGGCTTCTCCTGTTGAGATTTAGGTTATTATCTCTTCTAACCCCTATCCCTCGGTGTAAAAAATAAAAAATAAAAAATTATTGCAAAGCTTTTCCACTAGTATCATGGTTAGTGTCCACTCTCTATGCATGTAACAAGTGAAACCCGAGTAATGAGATGCTAACACGAGGGTAATACATTAATGTTATATCCATTGTCCAAATTTGATTTGGATATGTGGTATCCACTTTTTATATGGACGCCACATACTCAAATCAAATTTGGATTATTGCTCTAAGCATTAGGGTATTACCTCTAAGCATTAAAGTATTGCCCTTATGCTCGCAATAACTCACCATTGAAATTTATAGGCCTCCTATTGAACATATGTACAATGTAATATATTAAATTAAACTATATGTATTACTTATATATCTATATTGCATTATTAAGGAAAAACTCATTGGAGGAACTAACTTCCGTAAATTTCAACAACAATATAGAGAAAATCTCTATTGGTAAATTATTCAACTTATTAATCCATCCAACAAGTTTATATAGTAAATTCATTAACTATATCGCCCAACCTTTCAGGGATGGTGCCAAGAAAGCTGATTATTTCTCAGATACAAGCCGTGAAGTGGAATCCGAGTTTTCTATCTGATTCAAAATTATTTATATAATATTATCTCATGTATATCGAGTTACTTATACGAAAATGTTTTAGATTTTGAATTTTATAAGTCGTTTACATTCAGATAGCAAGTAGAATATAATATTAGAAACGGTGAAATAATAATAAAATGCAATAATTTCTGTTAAGAGGTGTAAAATCAATGAGAAAAGTAGTTTTTTTTTTTTTTGAAAGGTTAAAATGAGATGATAATATCAGATTTTATTTGAGAACAAAAAATTTATTCTTGAAATTCAAAACCGAACCAAACGATAATAACTTCTTTGTCTATTTCCCTGGAAACAAAGGTGGATGGAGTTGAGAGTAGTCTGAGCTACTCTCAAGTCATTATCCTCGAAAGCAATCGGTGACCAATGACTGAATAGTTTTTTGCTCTATATGATTGATTGCCTGGCTGAAATGGGCGGAGACGTATTTTCTTGAAACCTACGATACATGGACACTGACACGATGACCTAACACAACACGATACGGACATAACAACGCGAATTTTTAAAATTTTCAAGATACGGCACGACTGATGCACGCATATATATATCTATATAAAAGATACTATATATTAACTAAAAGATAGCCAACTTGACAATTACATCAACAGACAGAAGTACCAACAAACGAAAATTTCATAGGAACAAAATATAAAACTAGTACATCAACATTACACAAGCTGCGCCACCTATCGAAAAACTGTCTTTCAGGTGATCGAGGAAATGAATCACAACAAGAGCAATTACTCGGACAGAAAGGGATTGGTCACCTCAAATGCATCTCAGAGTACAAACAAATAAGGGGCCTGCCTTACAAAATAATTGAAGGTACATATAGGGATAGACGAAGAACATAAACTAATTAGAGAGTCTACAAACGCGCCAACCCTCGCATCTAAAACCGAAATGTAAATCCATACCACTGATGGCGCACGAAACCAACATCCATCAATGTCAAAACCAACTTAGCTCCAACAATAAAACAAACAAAAAGAGCCACCATGACAAAAGATAAGCACAGAGAAAATGAGGTATAGACACTGAAAACAACTACACACAGAACCAGTACTACCGATAAACAATAATATACATATAAACAAGTAGCAAAATGAGGAAACTCGCACGGCTGGTTAGGCGCACGCAAATAATGCTCGGGTTACCTCCAAATCCCAAGCATACCGACAGAGAAGCCTCATGTTTTCCGGTGGGGTTACGACGCAACCATCGCCAAATAAAAAATAACAAACCCAAAGCATGATAGAAGCCCAACCCAGGAGGCAAAATGTAGAAACCCAGTACGTCCGGGCTCCCCCCGCCGCCGCCCAAACCTCCGCGAAAACCACCCCAGTACAAGCACCGCAGTCACTTACCGTCGTCAAATGCACCACTGTCTCCAAAATCGCCTCCCCCCTACGCCACCGCCGTCGCCACGACCACCGCCAATACTGCCCCAAACACCTTGATGGCCTCCTGCTCCTCCACAAAGTCCACTACATACCTCGCCATCACGGTCAACACCTCCACCCAACCCACCACGAAACCAAAGTCACCACCAAACCCACCGCCATCGCACATGCCAGACACATAGCAAATCCCAAACCCACATCCAAAACCGCCACCTCCAGCAAGGACACCCCCAAGCAAAACCACAGAGAACAAATCAGTGCAACAAGGGCGGCGACGATGACCGTCAAAGCAATGTCAAGAAGAAACCCCATAGGAGAAGGTAAAAGCTTTAGCTAGATCAAACCCATTTCGGGAAAACATATTTTAGAGAGAGAATTTTGACATTTATTTTAACCAAATACCACATATGTATATTTTTTTATATATATTATATATGTATTATATTACAAAATACTAAATTGAATAAGTTCACATTTTTTTAAAAAAATTGAACCCGCCACTTCAAGTGGCGGGTTCAATGGTTATTAAATTTTTATTTTTTTTTCGTTTTTAAATTTTTTTTTTAATATTTGAATAATTTAAAATAAAAAATTGATTGTGGTACATCTCTATATACTGACAACATCGAACCACCGTAAGAATAGGAGATATAAAATTGCTAGTAACTGTTCAAAAATTTGCATTAAAATTAAAACCAGCATTTAAATTTATTATTTACTACATTATATATATATATATTACATATATATAATGTATATATATAATCAAACAAGGCATTGACATAGTGATTATCATATATTCTCATATAAGACATCTCGAATTCGAGTCCTCTCCACTACCCTAAAAACAAATTTAAAAATAAATTGCTCCTGAAAGATTATTATAACTTGAATGGTACTTTTTAATTATGTTCTGATAAATTATCTAGATTTTATAATTTTTGACATATTTTTTTATATTTTCCTAAATACGAAGCCAAACCAAACATCAAACTTGGGAATATTCGAGAAATCGATTTTGTCAAATTTGAAATCAAAAATTGTTAATCAAATTTAAATTTAAATAAGAAAAATTATAATTTTGATTATGCATGTTTTTCTTCTACATTATCAAATTGAGAGACGTATATTTGGCTGGATATGATGTTTTTCTAGTATGTCATGCAAATTTTTTTTAGGGTAGTGGAGAGGATTCGAACTCGAGATATCTTATATTGATAATATATGATATGATAATCACTATGTCAATGCATTGTTTGATTAATATATACATTATATATATATATATAATGTAGTAAATAATAAATTTAAATGCTGTTTTAATTTTAATGCAAATTTTTGAACAGTTACTAGCAATTTTATATCTCATATTCTTACTTACGGTGATTCGATGTTGTCAGCATAGAGATGTACCACAATCCATTGTTTATTTTTTAAATTATTCAAATATTAGAAAAAAAAATTAAAAACGAAAAAAAAAAAAATTTAATAACCATTGAACCCGCCACTTCAAGTGGCGGGTTCACTTCAAGTGGCGAGTTACTGTATTTTTTTGGTATTTGTGAATTTTTTTTATTTTTTATAATATTTCGAAAATAATCCGTGCTATATTACAAAATACTAAAACCCAAAATTTTTAAATTCTAAAACCATGTGAAAGCAACAAAAACATTCTTACCAAATTCAAGAAGCATATAAATTAATGCATGTCACTGAAATAATCATAGTAACACCAAATACATATTTTTTTCAATTAACATAAAGTTTAACAAACAATTCCAAATAAAACATAAAAAATATTCTTACCAAATTCAAAAGAATATAAACAAATGCATATCACTAAAATCATCATAGTATCACTCATACTAATACCAAATGTCTATTATTTCAATTAACTTAAAAAGTTTAACTTACACGTCCAAATTTCATTTTAGCCAAAAACTTTTTAAATTTTACAATTAACCCCCAAAAGTGTTCTTTTTGTGTCGGATACACCCATTGACCATGTCGACAATGGTGTTCGATTTTAAGGGGAGTGTCTGACATGGATGTCTGTTTTATATATATATATATATAAAGTAAGGACACTCCACGTGACGTAACCGATATAATATAGTTGTGTTCTATGTGGAGCTTATTGCATGAAAGAAATAATTAAGTTCAAGGAAAATGAACCAAATTTAGCCTGGCTGGTGGAATGTATCAAAGCCAATAGCTTGAATTGGGCCAAAGTAAGAAACAGTGGAATTTTCATCCACAACCTTATTGATTGGTTTTTTAGCACCCATTACTTACCTTCAAACATTATGATTATAATTGAATATGATGTGAATTTGTATATTGATCATTTTGTATGGGTTAGAGTATTCATCATACTCCTTATTTTTTATCCATTTGCCTTATCAAGAGAAATGCCGCACTCGTATCTCACAATGATGAAAATAGATTATTTATTATAGTTTTATTCAAAAAAAATTTAATGTGATATATTAGATTGGACTCCTTGCGATTTCGTCCATTACTTTCATGTGCAAATATCTGTGTTCTCCTCATCTTGTCGTTATTACTTACGCTACAACAAATTTTTTTTTCTAAAAAAATAAAGATTATATTAATAGATGAAAGCGTTTACAACAAAAAACACGACGGACACGGCTAAATAACCTAGCGACATCAGACATAACAATCATCAAACTAAGGTATTGACCAATAGACAACTAGGAAATATGTGAGCAGATAACGGTCGAGGAACAATAAACATCGAAACCACCCGGTCATGACTAAAATAGTGTCGAAATACTCTGTGGCTAACTTGGAGCCCTTAAGGCCAAGATCAAGATTGTTCTAATGGAACCTCGGTTAAACGTCTTCTAACCGGGAAGAGGAGACGTGAGCGATTCATCGCCGAACTTCTATAACAAATTCTCGTGTTCTTTATCGCTTTATTTAATTTACGTATTTATTTATTCTTCTTATTTTCTATTGTTCGATTGACTTAAGTCTTCCGCAGCGCAAAACTCGACTATTTTGTAAATTCATTTTAAAACGCTAAAGTAGCCAAGGAACATCATTCATTCATCCCCCCCTTCGGTTCCAACAAGTGGTATCAGAGCCATTTGATTTTTGTTTTAAATCAAAAATTTATGGCTAATCTAGCAAATGAGTTTGCTCAAGGTCAATCGACAAATCGCCCTCCGCTCTTCACGGGAGATAACTACGGTTATTGGAAAAATAGAATTTCTCTATACATCTAATTCGTAGATTATGACCTATGAAAAATCATTGTAAAAGGTCCACATATTCCTTTAAAGGAAGTTGGAGGAATAAGTATTCCCAAAGAAATGGACGATTTTACAAGAGCGGATATGATTTTAATTTCTCAAAATGCTAAAGCTATTAATATTTTACATTGTGCTTTAGATATGAAGGAGTACAACCGGATCTCGATGTGCTCAACCGCAAAGGAAATATGGAACAAATTGCCAATTTGTCATGAGGGCACAAATCAAGTGAATGACACAAATATATCTACTATAACTCAAGTATGAAACATTTGAGATGGATTTCGGAGAAGACATTGACTCGATGTTTAGAGGATCACCC